>VWZO01010259.1:228804-254869 GCA_013396975.1 Bucco capensis
ACATTCTTTTTCTGGTTTGGGCTCCTGAAAATGATGGCTATCTTTCTTCTTTTCAGAAAGATGTTCTGAACCACAACTCAGCTTCCCTCTTGCCAGTGGATTCCATTTGTTCACACGGTGCCAGGATGAGAACAACACAGCTTCAACAGCTGTGATGTTCTCCAAGTGCCCTGGCATGCAGAGCTCCCATTTGGAGGACACTGGGACCACAGAGAACACTCAAGCCACAACATTACTGTTGTACATTTACATAGCTCATTTTATCCAGAAAGATAACAAAGGCATTTCACAAGTACTGGACACACACACCACCACTGAAATGTTGCCAACCTTGCTCTTGAGGATGGTGAACATATATTACACGGCAGCCAGCAAACTCACTGGGGAAGGCAGTGTATTGGCTACCACGACAGCACTTACCATTTACTTGTGTAAGACCAAATAAAAGATGCCCAAATCCAATCTCCCTGTAACATTCAGTCAGAATTCAAAAAGCACTGCAAATGACCCAAATAACCTACTGTAAAAACCTCAATATTTGAGCTACTGTTGCAGGAATATAACACCTTTTGGTCTTGGGAAGCCAAAAGAACTTCTTTACTTTGGGGGTGGTAGAGCACTGGAAGAGGCTGCCCAGAGAGGTGGTGGAGTCTCCATCTCTGAAGACATTCAAAACCTACCTGGATGCCATCCTGTGCAACCTGCTCTAAGTAAACCTGCTCTGGCAGAGGGATTAGACTAAATGAGCTTCAGAGGTCCCTTCCAAACCCTAACATTCAGTGATTCTGTGGTTGGGCTCTGTAGTTTCTGTAGGTAGGAACCATAAGTGAGACAAATCGAAAGTGAGAGAACAAAGCTGGGTGGAAACTTGGAAGAAAGTGTGAAAAACTATTGTTGACATGGTTTTAAACTGAGGAGAGATGGTGGAGAAAAAAACCTAAAAAGAGAGAAAGAGAAGTATAAACTTATCTTAAGTTCTGAGGCAACTGGTGCATCTCTACAGGGAAGAACTTTGTGAGCTGTGAAATCCACCCTTCCCATCACTAGCCCCTAAGGAGTGTTCTCACAGCAAGCTGAGCTAACTGCCTTGTGTATCTGAACATGAATTATGGTTCTTAATTTTAAAGAAAAGAATGGTTTATTCTTGGAATTATACAGAGAGGAAGCAGCATGCAAACTCTGAATGAGCACAACAACTTGTGAGATGTCACTCAGTTCCAACAGATCCCTCTGTCCCCACCTCTAAAACCTGTACATATATAGAAATAAAGAAAACCAGACTTCTCCCCTACACTGAAATCCAAAGAGGTTTAGTGCCATAACTGTATGTGCCTATGCACCTCTGGGGAAGGAATAAAACAAAAGGCAGTTTTATTTCACTGCAGAGCTACTACTCCAAGACCTGGCCACCAGGAAAGTGAGTCAGTACAAAGACTGGTCAGGAAATGATAGTGAGCCTCTGCCACCTGAGCTGTAGATAAAAGGGAGAGAAAATGGTTTTGAGGCTTTTAACACAGGATACAGAGCAACCACTGGCAAAGACTAAGTGCAGAGGTTGGTTTGGGATGTTTTTTTTCCTCTGTTGGAAAATGGTGAGCTGTATGTTTTGGCCCATTGTAAAAAGACTTAACATTTGAGGTCCTAAGTAAGGGAAAGTGTCTCCATCCAAAAATGGGAAAACAGTGGGGTTTGCTACATAGGTGAATTTCAAGTTAGCTTTAGCCTTGGTTAGTTTCAGGTATTTTCTGAATGCTGAAACAATATGTGAGGCAGTGGCAACTCCTGCATGTAAGGGAATACAAGTGTTCTTTCAAAGACAATTACACAGTCACAGAAAAAAGTCAAATGCAAAAAGCTTTGAGAAACCTGCTTGGGTTAGTCTGGCTTTTTTAAACAACTTCATATTTCATAAAGTAAGTATTTAATTTCAAAGTTTGTCCCTTAATGCAGTGCTAACAAACAGCTGCATCCATGCACACAGCCTCTGCTTAAATGAGGATTTTGCAAGTCCAGCACTTGGTAGGATTCATGCTCCCCACTGGAAAAAGTCAGTTCAAAGCCTGCATTAACTTGGCTCAGTGGAAAGAAGTCTCTTTACAATATTTCTCCTTACAACTAAGAAAAAGTCTTCAAACTCTCATTTTAAGACCAAGGGCCAAGACATTCTGCCTAGCACATACTAAAGATTAGGAACCCTCTGGCTAATCAAAATCAACATTTGTGGGTGCTATTCTGCTTGCCCTTCTCTCTGCAACCCTGTCTCATAGCCAGGGTTTGAAGCACAAGAGTGTCCTACCACACAAGGGACACCCACAGGTCAATTCTTTGCCTCAGGAATTTCAAAGCTACAAAACAGTGCTAGAAACCTCATTTTAGACAAGTCAGAGCTTGGGTACCACAGGGACAGGCTCAGTTCAGATAGAAGCTTAATGTTAGACAAAAAAACAGCTCCTGTATTAAACCTGCCATGAAGCAACAAAATAATATTACTGCAATGAATATGATTTTTGTTTTGCAAATCACTTCCACAACTGGCTCCACTCAGCTGCCCAAACATCCAGTCAGGTACTTGCTTGCACATCTCCTCTTTGCTATCCCTCCAGGCACAAAGCATTTCTTTTTTTTGTCTCTGTGCACTTTATCCAAAATGATATGGACTGAATAATGACTCCACACAACTAACTCAAGCCAGCTCAAACATAGACACTTCAATCCATAGCACTGGAAACCACTGCTGCCCTTAATGGAATATTTATGGTGTTTTAATATATCATGCCTCAGCTTTGCATTTGCATGGTGTATGCCAATTCTCCTCTGGTTTACATGTGCATAAATCTACTGTGCCCAAAGGGGACCTTGGCCCCATGCATGGCTGCAGTCCCGACAGCTAAGGGAAGGGTTTGGGGGTTGGACCAGATGATCTCCAGAGGTCCCTTCCAATCCCTAACATTCTGTGATTCTGTGGGGGACAGCACTCCCCAAAATAATCCAGCCATGACTGCCTATCCCTCCTGAAGCGTTGCCAGCGCTTGTGAAACCACGGGCTCCTCTAGAACATGGGTATTTGGCCTGAAGCAAAGTGACCTCCTCCCCTGCTCTACTCTCCACAAGCATCTGGAGGCCACCAAAGAGGTGCAGGCCAATCTCTGCAGGAATAGGCAAGATGTATTGCTGTGGGCACCAGCACCAGAGCCTCTCCGGCTCCTCTTGCACATAGCAGACCACAGGTGAGGCATAAGTGGGGAGAGCAAGCTGTGCTGCAGAGGAACTGGCAAGAGCAGAAGCACATCCCCATGGCTGTCTGCATAAAGACAGCTGGATGAGGGAAGAAGAGAGCACAAGGGTCAGGGTTAAACTGGGCTATCCAACAAGATAGGCAAAAATAGGGCAATGTTAGCAACAGCATCTTCTGCAAGTCAGGGAAAAGCTGCTCATCCCCTCTGTATCTGTACACACCTAGACTAGAGGAAACATGGTGTCTATATGAAACACTAAAACACACAGAGAAACAAAGCTAGTAAAAAACTGATCAAGCTCATGCTAAAAAGTTTTTTTATGTGTGTATAAACTTGGCTGTGGTCCTGCCTAAATAAGTAAGCTTTTATTTGAAGTGAAGCAACCAGGCACTTAACATCACTTCCACTGACACAAGACCTCCCCCTAAACTGTGTGGTTTTAGAGCTGCATATAATGAAATAATAACCATCCTCATCTGACTGTATGCACAGTAACCTTATTCTAATACAGACTAGGATTTTGAATTGGAATGTCTCTGAGATCCCGCTCCTGCTAACGCCCTTCATTCTAGCAGGGTGTAATGTGGAATATTTACATGCATTCTAACATTTTTCTGCAACTTTAAGGAGCTGCTTACTCCACCTGTGAAACACCAGCATGTTTGATGGCTTGTCTGTGGTCTTGCACCACTCATGGCACAGCCACCCACCCAGAGACACTGTGTCCTCCCCAATGGGCTATGACACAGCTGCTGCCAGCAAGCCCTGCACTGCTGCCACTGCTCAGGTCCTTTGTAATGACTTTGCTCCAGCTTATGCTCCGTGTGCTTCCAGGAACACAGCAGAGCTCTAATTAATTTCTTAACCAAAATATAATCTAGTTTATACTCTAGTCCTAAAATTTGGGTCATTTTACTTCTTGCTAGTGGTTCTAAGATGTCTCATGCTCCATCTAACTCAAATCTGGTCTTTCATTCTGCAGTTAAAGACTAAAACACTTAACACAAGTTAGGGATTGGGTTTTTTTCGACTACTACTCACACAAAGTTTAGGAATGACTGTAGGATATACTTGGCCAATTTTGTCTAACAAATATTTACAACCAGACAATTAAGATTCCTCTGTAGGACTGCAATTTTCCCATGTCAGTTTTATCTCAGACGACTTCGATATTGCCAGTAACTTTAATAAATATAGCAACCAGTGAGTGCAAAGTATTACTTATGTATATTTATGTTCCAGGCTAAGACTTACATGAAAATACTGGCTGATACTAGCAGCTACACACTTTTAATCACTTTTTCCAAAACAAAACCTTAAGTTATGGTTCCTTTAGTAATCATGCAGATCCCTGGATAAAGCATTGGAGTGCAGCTGATAAAGCCTTACTTTTACTGCCACATCTGCCACAGGACTCTGGGCAAGGCGTCTCACCAGAAAGGGCTACACAAGCCTGGTCTTAGTTGTAACTGTTTGTTGCTGTCAACTGGAATTTCCCTCAAGGATTTCATGCAACAAAACGGCAGCTTCTTCATGTGTACTTAGAATGATCCCTAGGAAATTTCAACGAGCTCAAGATTAAGCCAGGAAGCAAAAGACTGCATTAATTCTAGCAGAGAGCAAGAAGTGAACTTTTGTCAGATTCTCACGGAGGCACACACTGAAAGATGCTATTCCTCTTATCTTGCACATTTTCAACAGTTCATCTGGTGCCTTTTACCTTCAGGAAATGAGCCATAGCAAATCAGTCATATAGGTATCAGCAGCAGTAACTCCCTTTCCAAAACTGTGGGTCTTAAACCCTGGGCCTCTTACAGCCTCACATCTTTCCATTCTCATGGTGATTCTGCCATCTTGCTTGCAAAGAATTTTTTTTCTTGTTTCTGTGTTGTTGTGTTTTTTTTTCCACTATATTCTTTCTGCCACAAAAAGCAAAAGCATTCCCCACATGCCAGAAAAACAGAATTTATGAGATAGCATAGCTTGTGGTCAAACATTGTTTTCCAAATGGAAAGCACACTTAATTTTGACCTGGCCAGTATATGTTTAAAACTCTTCAAAACTCACTAGAAAAATACTTTAAATCTACAACCCATCTAAAATTTATATGTTCTCTGAGGTAGATGTCTAACCCATAACAGCTACACACATATATAAGAAGAACAGCATGGCCAGTAAATCCCTTGTAGAGCCCCATGAGCTGCAGCCATATGTCCTTCTGGGGACTGTGACCTCCAGTCCCGGCACAGCCGGCGAGCGGAGCACAATCAGGCTGCTGGACCTCTGCCACAGGAAGCTAGACATGGTCCCATGCATGCATCTAAGATTTACTTCTCTCAAAGACAGGCCCTGACCTTGACCGTGGCCTTTTGAGAATTTATGGATTGGTAACAGGGAACTGAGGAATGAAAACACTTGAAGCTCCTCACCCTTTCCTACTTACCGCACCAGATGGCTGCTGCTAAGTGTCAGCATCAGCCCAGTTTTGCCATGTAACAGTGCCTGGGTACAAGAATTGCATCTTATCAGAGATGGTGTGAGGGCTGGCTTTTAACAGGTCCTGGTGTTTCTTGCTCTGGTAATGTATTTTAATCATCTAGAACTCTTTCTTTATGGGATCTAAGAATTTATGGCTGGATACTCCTCTCCCATAGGCATTTACCTCTTGGAAACAGTAGCTACTGACTGGTTGTTGCTCGGCACACACTCAATCTTTTAGTTGGTCAAGCAAAGCTGACCTGATTTTCAGGAAACCCTATTGAAATCAGTAAGCTTCAGTCATCTGAAAACCATAAAGAGGTACCAAGTTATCTAAGTGTGAGATAACAGCAGGTTTCTAAGAGGGATTCTACTTTCTCCTGAAATGGTATCAGGAGGTTTCAACTTTTAATGACCAAGCCCTAGATCTACTTTTCCACTTCTCTCTATAATATCTCTCTCCCTGTCCCTCATAAAAGCCTGGATATGAAAACATCTTTGCTTGTCAACGGTTTCTGCAATGGAGCAGACACTTGTCTGTTTCCTAAAGCAAATGCAAGAATAAATTTCTATTTTTCTGAGCCTAGCTTTAGTGTTTCTGTGGCATCTGTTACCTTACCTTCCACAAGAGCACAGCCAGCAACAGGAAGATGAGAATTCCCACCAGCAAACTGATGGCAATGATCCATCCGACAACATATCCACGAGGCTCCAGATTGTGCAAAGCCTCAAAGACCACCTACAAAGCAATTAGAAAAAGATCTTTTTAGGATTGGAAGTTGTACTGTTTTCTCTTGTACTCATCTTATTAAACACATTGCATGGTGGCCTCACAGATCATATTTCATCTGTCAAACAAATATGGAATGTGTCCTTGATTTTGGGCTCTCCGTCTACTTTTGTAAGGAATTTAAAGTTTTCAAGTGGAATTAGAGTTGCTATGTGTTGGATCCAAAGGATATCAGCTTCCACTCTGAAATAACTCTTACCCCAACAACCCCCAACTCCAGACATGGAGCTTGTCCTGCTGCTGAGCTACCAAAGGTGCACAAAGGTCTCCATGAAAAACAACATTCCTTGGACTGGCAGGGATTGCCATGACATCTCACATGGTTTGTCTTCCTCATCATGCTCCTGGCCCTGCCAAACACCCTGATGCTTCAGATGAAACGCTCATGTGTGCTGAGCTTAGTAACTTTTTTCACAGAAAATGGGACAGCTTGGATATTATCCCATTGAATGCAAACTGTCCCTGCTGTGCTTCACAAGACACACTGTGCAAAAAAGGGAAGGGTGTGTGCACGCATGGGTTCTTCTGGGAATGGAGAGAGCAGTCCCCTGCTGTTCTCTTCTCTCTGTTTGTATTGCATGTAGGGCAGAGAAATATATCCTAGAAAGAGCTTTCCTTAACCATCTGCCTTAAGAAGAAAATGGGAGCCAATTACACTGCTCGTATACACTATGTGAATTTCCAGTCTCTTATTTCAATCAAAACCAGCTCCTCAGTGGAAAACTCAAAACCAGTTCTCCTCATTGAGGGTTATTTCTATGTTAAATTCTGCAATTTAATATCCAGTAAATGCAAAGAGGCAGCAGGGATTTTTTTAAAGGTAAGATGTTTGCTTTGTCTGGCTTTGTTCTAGTTTGTTTTGGAAGGCAGAGTAGTGCTTTCCTTTCTCCTTCATAAACCATTTTCATCATCTTTGCTTAAAAATGTCAAAACCCACTTGTAGATGTAGATTGTTTCATTTAAAAGATTAATTGAACAAAAAAATAAGGTAGTTAGAAGTGGGTGAAAATCCAGGAGTAAGAGTCAGAAACGATTTTGCAGTCCTAATACACCCATCTTTAAGATGTCCATGGAAGACCCATGAAATACCTCCACTCACCAGTGACTCTGTTCAATCTGCGTCATTTATGAGCCAGCAAAGGGTATGTGGTATCCTACAATCCATAAGGGTGCTGAAGATGGGCACTCAGGAAAAGGCTGCAACAGGGTCAAAGGCTGCAGCACTGGCACAGGCTCAAAGAGGCTTAGGGTTCTCCATCCTTGCAGGTTTCCAAGCCTCAAAGCAAGCCATGGGGATCCTGAACCAGTGTGGTCAACAGCCCTATTTTCTCTTGGAAATGGGATGGGACAGCCTCCCAAGATCCACTAATGAATATTTCCCTATTTCTGTAAGCACATGCAGCCTCAGGAAACACCCCCAAAAATTACAGGCACAGATGAGAGAAAGCAGGTGATAGCTGATAGGGTTGTATTTTGTCATGGTGTTCCCACACAGAAGTACTCAAAGATCTTTCATCTCAGTTTCATAAGCTAATGCTGATTAAGGTCACAGCTTTTTTGGATGAGGAATTTGAACATGGCTGATGTACACACATTGGTTTTTTCCTACTGATGAGATATTATCATGTACTTGATGATAATGAGACATGAAAACATAACAAATGGACAGGAATGAAGTTATACATAGACAGCCTTATCCAAACACATTCCCATAACTAGTCTCAAAATAGCTCTCAAACATGGAACAGTTCTGCATCTGAGAGAAAGAATAATTTTAGCATTTCAGGTCTTAGCACAAAGCCTTTGTCAGACCTTTTAAGACATCTTGCTGAACAGAGAGAGTTTCCTAAGCAGCAGTCTCCATCACAGCCATGATGAATAGATGGGAAATACCAGACAGAGAGAGAAAAGACAAATCTTGTGCCTTTTTCATGTATCTGAGCCAACTTGGAAAGATAATCTGATGTGGCAGTCCATTTCTCATGGAGGCTATGGTTAGTATCTATCTCATGGACACAAGTCAGATGACTATTTCTTAGATGATAAGACACTGATGCTATTTTCCTTTCTGACTCCAAAAGAAAAAACCCTCCTAACATTAAGTATTGCCAACTTTACTGAAGAGACCTTTCAAACAGTCCCTGGATGCAAAATGAGATGGTGCCTTCTCTCCACTACTCAGAGAGTAATATTAACATAACACAACCTCCAGCACAACAGACCTGTATGTTCATCATGCTACCAAAAGACAGAGCCAGGAATAGCTGTTGAGATCAGATCATACATCATCTTTACAGCAAGAGCCCCACATTTCAGGTTTGAAGCATGCAGGCTAGAATAGCTTGGCTCTAGCTTTTGCAGTCACAGCTCAAGCTGTAAGGGTAGAGAGCAAACCCAGCTTCCTACCTATTCAGTTTATTCTAGCAGGCTCGAATCAACACACAAGCATAAAACTCCCTTGTTTGTGGCTTTGTGGTTTGGAGAGGAGCAGGGAAGTTGCACATGTTCACGTCCTTATCCCTCTCAAACCCTCAAAATCTGCCTGCATTAGTACACAGCCATTGCTGGTGAAGAAGCACCTAATGACAAAAAACCCCAAGCCAAACCCCAATCAAACCAGATTAAGCAGACAGTGTACACACCACATGGTTGGAGTATTAGCAGGAAGCCAGTTCAGTAAGTGCTGGGAAGGCCAGGGAAGCAAGTCATCCCAAGGGGGATGGCTGCAGGCACAGGGTGACCTTACTAAGAAATGTGCCCTTGACTGCCTGCCACTCGACCTGTTGGTCATCATGCAGTCTCTGAAAGTCAATCTCAAGTGAACTCTGAACTCCTTGTCCCCTGCACCCTAACAGCACAGCCCCTCCAGGGCAGCCAACACATTGAGGAGCTCAAGGCAGTCCCCAGCCCAGCACACTTCCCAAGGCCCTGATCCATAGAGAAGATGACAGGAGTGATAAGAGTGACTGATGAAGAAGAAAATGGTGGTGAGGTTGACACAGTATCCCAGAGAGGGTGGGGGTATCTGGTTGAGACATGGAAGGGTCCTAAGAAATGGAGCAGTCTACAGGCTTGATTTCAGACTGATGAAACACCAGAGAATGGCTGTGAAAAACACAGTTTTCTTGATGATGTATGAGGAGTTGTAGGTTCATATTTATTTTTTGCATTTCACACTGTAGTTGCAAGGTCTGAAAGCAGGGGATCCCATGAGCTCTACATACCTCAGAGGTCAACCAGGTTTGACACAAAGCAATTTCTGTAAAATAACAGAAATCTGCATCCTATCACTGATTTCTGAAATGCTGAACCTACATGGGTTAAAGGCATCTGGCAGTTCATCTTCTGTCTGTGCCAAACAGTTGCCCCATTCTGATAGCCTCAGTGAACAAATTCCAAAGATTCAGAATTTTCTATTTCTTTTAGTGCTTCTATAACACTCCATTTCAGGAAAGTGGGCAGGCAACAAGTTAAGAAGTTAACTGAGCAGGAATTTCAGAGATACTTCAAGTTCATACTGTGCTGAAGCCCTCTGCAGAACAGGCACATGCTGCTGCACTGGGACTCAGAAAGACAAGAAACACATCTCAGTGAAATCTGTTGAGAAATATATCATTGCAAAATTTTCCTTTCTTTTTGGTTCTGTGTATGCAATGAACTTTATGCACCTGAATCATGAACCACAGCACCATGGAAGGCAAAGGCTCATAAAAAAAAAAGTTATTTTATTTCTGTATTATCACCCAGAATATTTCTGGTGTTTCAAACCACACTGCACTGCTGGCTGACTTGTCCATTCAAATGCTGTTATACTTGAGGGGACCTGCAGTAAAGACACCATTCTTCTATATATCTGTACATATATGGAGAGATACGCCTTTTAATATATGTATTTATGTACAAATACTAAGAAAAACCTAGGAAGTTCTTGAAAAACACAAACTTGTGGCTACCTGCTTGTCTCTATACCTGGGAAATTAACTGTATTTTATTGCTATTCTGTTTTGTTCTGTTCCTTTACCCAAGTGTGTGTTTCTGCCTGCCAGACTGCACTGCAAAGACAAGAAAATCTGTAAAGGGATTGTTAGAGTAACAGAAGGAAATGTAAAACAATGCAATGAAAACCAAAAACATGGTGAAAATGATAAGGCAGCAAAAATAACCCACTGCAAAGGAGACTGCAGAGCTGCTGGAGAAATAGCCAGGCTCCAGCCAGGCTAGGATGTTGTGCCCATCTCAAACACAAGCTGAAGAGAGCAGATGCCTTAAAACACTGAGGGTTTCTAAAGGAGTGGTGGTGGGCTGCTGAGTGGAGGAGGTATTCCCACATGCAGCATAAAAAGGTTGGGACATCATGAGCACTGTCTAGTACCAGAGGCTGCTCCTTCCAAGGCACACATGCAGATTAAGCCAAAGTCAGAAGTCCTCTGCTCCTCAGGCAGATGGCTAAAGCTGAGGCACAGAATCATTAAGGTTGGAAGACACCTCTAAGATCAAGTCCAACCATACCTATCACCACCAAGCCACTAAAGTAGGACCCTAAGTCCCATGTCTGTATGTTCTCTGAACCCCTCCAGGGATGGCGACTCCACCAACTCCCTGGGCAGCCTAGGCCAAGACTTAACAACCCTTGCAGTATGAAATTTTTCCTGCCATCCAATCCAATACTCCCCTTGTGCAATTTGCATTTAAAACCTCTCTGCATATAAATATGCATATAAAGACCTCTCAAAACCACCTTGAAGATCTTCATAACCATAAACTTGATCTTTGAAAGTTTTTTTGTTGCTGTTTTCTCCAAAATATGTTTGTTTATCATCACAAACATAAACATGCCTAAATCCTGAGCAAAAGAAGTCCATGCAGGACAACCCTTTGCCTGTCTTGAATTAAATCTGAGGTGAGTGAGATGAAAATGAGAGAACAGTGATCTCTACTCAGGAGGAGGGAAAGGTTCAAAGGCATGATGAAGTGTACCTGTGCTGAGCTGACAGCACCAATACATACAGTAGCCTCCAGCTTCACAGGGCACTTTGCTGCAGGATCTGTGTGCATTTTATCTGGGGTTCCCCTTTCATCTGTATATCACAGAATGGCCCAGGTTGGAAGGGACCTTAGAGATCATCTAGTTTATCATCATTCTAGATCATCTGTATAGCTTTGTATTCCCACACTTTCAAGACAGGGAGACTCAGAAGCATTCAGCTAGTTCTGACCTAGTGAAATCCAGCCTAGTCCATCCATGCTGGCACTCAGAGGGAAATCCTTATGCTCCATAAGAGCACTCCTCCTCCTTCTCCTCCACACAAGCAGCAAGCACAAGATGCAGATCCTTGGATCTGGTATTTGACCACTGCAGCCTCATGGGGCTTATTGGTGGTTTTGCCTCACATGCAGAGGAGGAGGGAGCCAAACCTTC
Source organism: Bucco capensis (assembly GCA_013396975.1). Classification (NCBI taxonomy): domain Eukaryota; kingdom Metazoa; phylum Chordata; class Aves; order Piciformes; family Bucconidae; genus Bucco; species Bucco capensis. Next base: position 240,728 of record VWZO01010259.1, read on the forward strand.
ATGGAAACCCATATGGTCAAGAAAAGAAAGTATGCCTCCTGAAAATACCACATCATCAGTTTCAGCCAGTATATACTCATATAAATACAACTGTCATCACAGAGCCAAATCCAAAGTCTGCTCACCCTCTTCACAGGATTTAGAATCATATGATCATAGAATCATAATGGTTGGAAAAGACCTCTGAGATCATTGAGTCCAACTGTCCACTCAACACTACCATGCCCACAAGCACCATACCCACATTTCTGGACCTCTTGTAGGAATGGTGATTCCACCACCTCCCTGGGCAGCCTGTGCCAATGCCTGATAACCCTCTTGGTAAAGAAATTTTTCCTAATATCCAAGCTGAACCTCCCCTGGTACAACTTGAAGCCATTTCCTCTTGTCATTTGTCCAATATGAGAGTTCAAACAGCCTATTGTAACCCGAGACAGCAAATACATCTTTCCAAATCACATAAAACCATATTCAAATCGAGATAAATTATTTCTGAAAATTGCATCATTGCTTCTTTTCTTAAAAAAAAAAAAAAAAAAATGGGGGNCTTTGTTTTTTTTTAAAAAAAAAAAAGGGGGGGGGGGGTTCATTTTGAAGACAGCCTGCAACTCAATTTACAGGTATTTACACAAGTTTTTGTAATTCCCTTACAAATTGCCTGCTAGGGTTTCTGACAAAGCTGGTATTTATATGGGTGGTCCTACTACTACTACTACTTCTTGCACTACCATCAACACAAATATCAGTAACCCTTTTCCTTTAGTCTTCCTTACAGATACTTTGCACTCTGATACTGTACACCACATTATAAAAATGCCCAGTGAAATGTTCTAACAAGTCTTCATTTAGCTGTAAGAAAGCAACACAGGCCTTCTCAAATTTACCATGCTGAAGTGTCTAAGAAAATGGAACACTTTCATCAACACACTCAAAGGAAGTCCACACACAGCTCTTTCAGAAGTTTTTACCCAGATGGATAGAGTACAGCAGTCCATGATCAATGAAAAGAACACAGGATGAGCTTTAAAAGGGAAGGGAGGAGTAAGAACAAAGACATTTTCTCTCTCTCTCCTGTCTCCACTTCCAGCTGAATAGCTGTGGCTTGCAACAAGTCCTATTCCCTTCTGCATTCCACAAGAAAAGAGAAGAGAGGGGGGAAATGAATACCTTGAGCCAAACCACATGTCTTAAATTCTTCCCTGAACATGACCCTATGCAAAACATACAGCAGTGGTTAAGCCAACAGACATATGGAAAGAACATAAAGGAGAGAGCAAATAGCACTCATATTAGAAAATACTTGAAATTACAAATTGATGTTACAAGGCTACAGCATGTCAAGCATGCTCCTGTACAGCTAGGACTTCCCAGCAACTAGGAGCAAGCTCTTGTTTGAAGATTAATATAGCATCCCACACTTTCTGGGAACAGGAAAAGGACCATTTGTTGCTGTTTTATATATAACAATGAAATACAGCAGAACTTGCATTCCTAGATAAAAGTACTTCCAAATTTTGAACATTAAATAACAGTAAACCCACACATCTTACTTTATGCCTATCATTCTGAGTGATTCTAAAACCCTTTATAGATCAAAGTATTTAGCAGAGAGATCCTGGCTGCTTCTGCTCTCTTTGGGGCATTGGTATCATAGTCAGATGTTACTTAGTCATTAATGAAAATCTGCCATAAAATTGCAAGGTTTGCTCTGTGCAAGCTGCAGAACTGAAGAGAGATCATGCAATGCAATAACAATCAGGGCTGCAGGCCACCTATAAGGCACACCCCCAGGCAAGGCTAGCTATATTTTTCATTACAGCTGCCAAGTCTAGTTTTTTAATGCTCTTTAGCATAGCCAGGACACCTGACAAAGAGAATAGAATACAAGGGGGAAAAATGGAGTCCTATCATAGAAAAGAATTTCTTTTACTGACAAGTCTAATAAAACAGAAAGTTAAGTCTAGGCTTGCAGACAGGATGCTGGAGATGATGGTCACTCCTGTCCTATCTCTTCTTTCAGACTGAAGGTACTAAGTAGGTGGAGGTTCAATTCCTCCTTTGCCTGTAGGGCTTTAAATCCAGTATCTCTGAGATGAGTGCTTTAATTGAGGGTGCCAGTGTCTCCCAAAAGTGTGTTGAACTCAACGTTCTCACACTCAAACCTCAACTGAAATGGAGCCAGTGAGAGAATGATTGTATGGGCTGATGGTGATGACAATCATTGGGGATAAAAGGATAGCTGAGAGATGATATCTAGATCATTCTCCAAGAATACACAAGAGGAGGAATTGCAAGTAGTCTAGATTACCTCTGATCCTCACCTTAGAAAGAAATAAGAAATGAAAGTTTACCATTTCACCAGGCATAAAGATAGCTGAATTTGGATGTGGCTCCTGTTCAATTTTCATGAGTATTAGGTGAGTTAGTAGCAGGAAATCAAACCCTTCTCCAGCAGATTGTAAACATGGCCCTGTGCAGTTTTACTTACAGCCAAAGCTATACAATGAGTTCACCTTGAACTTTCATAGTTCCCCTTCAATTTTCAATCCAGCCTCACGCAGATCAACATAAAATGCAGTATCAGGTCACACCTGAATTCCACCAGCTCAGCACAATGGAACAGTTAAATGCATCTCTGAAAATTTAGATCTCCTTGCCCATTTTCACAGCTCCCAAAATATCATTAACATACTGGTAGATCTGAAGAGATTTTTCTGAGATTTCAAGTCCCTGCTAGGTTTTCAAGGAAAATCTGAATTAAAGCAGACAGTATCTCTAGAACAGCAAGCTAAACGTAATTGTAATACCTCAAGTGCATTACAATTTTGGCTAGTTCATCACAGATCCTCCTGCTCTCCATAACATCATTCACTGTGATGGTATGGTTATCACAGAGAACAAAACCACAGAAACACACTTCATAGCACTGCTAGTCTAGTCAGACAAAAGCTGGGCACTCTCATAGGCTAGCCTAGCCCAAATCCAGCCACAAATTCCAGTGTGCATCAGGGAAGCTTTCTGTTCAGGTTGATTTACTTACTGGTTTTTCTTCTGGGCTCCCATGGGGCACTTCCACAACTCTGAGGTCAGGGTCCACCCTCACCCTCGCCCTTGTAACAAACTGGATAACTGATGAACTGTCCTGAGAAGTAAAGAGAGGAAGAATTGGCTTGGGGGGAGGAAGAGCAAGCATCAAAAAGAAAACCCAAACCAAAATATCAAACATTTGTCAGTGTAATAAACACATCCACACAATGCTTAGTGGAGGTTAGGTTGAGAGTTTAGTACTATCCTGGTTGAAACCCTGCTTTGGAAACATATAGCTTATGTTTGTAACAGAAAAACCCAAGCACATTATCTCAGATGAAAACAAAATCAGGTATGTTGGACTTTAAACACATCATTTGCATTTGTCCTGTTAATATTTTCCACATCTACATCAACAGCAGAAAGATGGAACACTGCCAAATGACACAGGTAGGCTAAATGTTAACCATCAAAGAAATGTTCCTATTTGCTCTTCAAGTGAATAGGAAAAAAGATACATGGAACTTAGGATACGCTCTAGCATATCCCAAGGTGAAAACCTCTTAATTCTTTGTATCTGTGCACTGCAAAGATCTTAAATACTCACCTCCCTTATGAAAATGTATTTCCCTTATATTTTACACAGTACACTTTAACAGGTACATTCCAATGAGCTGCCATTTCAGCTCCTAACTTAGCCATTTGCATGCTGTTCACCTTGGGAAGTGTAGGTGTGAAACAGCAAGTGACAGGTACTGGTGACAATGACCCAAAGGCATGTGTAAGCACTGCATGGCTTTTAAAGGTGTGCTGCTAACAGTCATGTTGCAAAGGACCCAGCAGAGGAGTAGAGTCCTGGCTATTCCCAGGAATGAACTTCCCAGAAGCACATTTTGTACACACTCAGTTACTTGCTTACATATTTCAGCATTTCTACAAGCATGTATCAAATACCTGAGCCTTCTGGCCTTGCCTCTATTTCCTGTTTTCAAACATGAACAAATATTAGCAGCTGGCTTGGCTTCAGCTGGAAAAGCTTAGGGCTACCAATTGCTTTAGGAACTGCTTTCTAGTAAGGGCTATCTCCAATGCTGTTCATCTAGCAGCTATCAAATACAGGTTTCTTTGAGAAGGCTCATGTTATCTCCTCTGATTATCTTACAGCCTCATAATCTTACAGCACCTTGCCACAATGTTCTGGTTTGAGTTAGAACTGAACTCATTCTGGTCAGTGACTGACACACAGTTGCACAGTCAGCATTTCTGTAAGTAAAGGAAAACAGGGCAAAATGCAGTAAATCACTAGGAATTTAAAAGCTTTGCTGTCTCAGTGGCATCAGAGACGACAGGAATTCACTTGCAACCATGACACTACTGTCACAAATGTCAAGCTCAGCATTAATTTGGTTGTGATGCATCTTCTTTGAATAACAATAATTTGAAGTAAAAAGTGACAGAGAACTGCCACGTCTCTGTTTCCAGGAAAGGAATGACAGAGAGTTGGTCACTGTTCACATCCACTTAACTCTACTCTTCATTTTCCAGAATGAAAACTTACAGAAATCAATTTAATTTCCAGAAGTCTCTAGCCTTAACACCACAGATACAATTAAGGGCCTCATTTGCTCTTTCTCAATGCATAAATTCCTGAACTTCATTTATTTCTATCTTAAGGGGTCATGGGTAAGAGCTAGATTAACACCTCCATACATGCTGTTGATAAACAGATCTGTTCTCTTTGACACCATGCTGTCTGGTTGGTTTTTTTCAATAACACACTAGTAAAGAGAGGAAAGGATGCAAGTTTTGAGTCTCTTGGGGCACATAAGTAGACTTCAATTGGCACTGAAGACAAACTGCCAAGGAAGCACATACCTTCTTCAGTATCTCAGTATTCAGCAGCGTGTAGATACTTATATCACAGGACTCTGCTTTGGCTAGTGAGCTTAAGTTGCAGCGTATAATTAAGCAGGACCTGCCTGGTCTTTCACAGTCCTACAGGAAATATGGAAAAAAAGCTGTTAGGCAAAAGAGGAAAAAGAAAATTCAACAACAAATTGTGTGACAGCAAACATACCAGCTGGCTAAGTCACCTAGTAAACTGCTAAAATACAGCATTCCTGCACTAAAACAGCAGCAGCTTTCAAGACCTGAAGACAGCTGAAAGCAAGCCAGGTAAAATTCAGCTCTCTGCATAAAGCCCTCCCTTCATATCAATAAGATCATTAAAATCACTAAATATTCCCCCAGCACAGCAGCAGCATTAGTATGCATGCACCAAACAGTTGCTCTAGAACAAACTATCTGCTAGAGTTCTTCATGCTAAGCCATGCAAAAGCTTTTGCAAAATACACTGTATGTTCAAGTTTGCCATAAGAGGATTTTCTTACCAATACTTTTCTGCCAGACTTGGTGAAAAAAGCAAATATTGTGTGGAAAATATTTTCATTCTCTTGAGGAACAACACATGGGCTGGGGTTTCTGTGAAAAGAACAGCTTCCTTTGTCCTGACCAACCTGCATGCACAATTAGAAACCAGAGTTATTAATTAAACTAAATGACACAAGAAAGTGGGATTAGCTTGTCTGTAAACATACACCCACATCTGAGCTGAATGTATCCCATTAATAGCCAAAAGAGAAAAATAAGCACTTTGGGAGTCAAATAATCCTGAAGGAAATATCTAAAGGAAGCCAGACAAACCATGCTCTGGAAATTATTCTCTCTCTTGACTGCAGAGGATACTAAACATATCTAATCTAGCTCACATGTAGGTGTCTGTCTTGTACAAGTCTGGAGATAGAGAGGAGAAAAACCTCAGCAAAAGATACAAGTCACCACACAGCATTTTAAGTCAACAGTGACACCCTGTGTATGACTTTCTTTGTAACTGTATTATTTGGTGCTTTGGCCAACTTTCCTGTTTCACAGTTTGTATCACAATTAATGAGATAAATGAAATCTTTATGTAAGTGCACAAACCTGGACACTGAATATTTTCTTTTACCTTCAATATAAATAGTACAAAACCAAACTTCTTGTAACATTAACTTATTCACTTGTCCAGAAAAGTAGATGCTTGATGCAAGTGAAACGAACCAAGCTTTGATAACGCAATCTGTAGTCAGGAAAACCTTGCACTACAAAATCCTTCTTACTTGTTGCAGCTTATGAATGTTCACTGAAGAAAATCTATTGAGATTTAATACAACCTATAGCAACAAAATATCAGCAGATTCCTCATGCTGCCATCCTTAAAACCTATATAGGTGAGAGAGAGGGAGATTTTCCCACACAGCACCATGTAACATTCTTACACATGTTGCTGCTGCCCTCCCCACATCCTCTACTCTGAGAGGATGACAATTTATACCTTATTCAGATCACAAATCCTTTAAAGAGGGAGTAAAAAAGTTGTTATAGATAGGAAATTACTGCATGCTCTCAGCCTGATTCTCCTTTAGAAAGTTTATAGCTGAGTTAGCCAAAGTATTGCCAAAAAAAGAAACAAAACCCAGAAGTCTATCTAGATCTTAAATGCTATTTACCAGACAAGTGATGTCTATGTTGCTAGAAAAGATACACCTTTGCTGCTGCACTGGCCCATAAACTCTTCATAATCTGTTCTTTGACGTATGTATTCATAATCTTTCTTTACCTAACCTATTCCTTATATTCCCAACAGATAAGGCACAGGTAAGTATCCATAGTTTACAGCCTCCTTGGGAACAACTGAAAATGAAGGCAATGTTGTTCTCCATCTGCCCAGATCACCTGGAATGAGTTTTTAGCATTTATTGCAGGTAAGAGATTCACAAAGCCAACTGACATTTATTTTCTTTGAACTTCCACATTGGAATTAGATCCAGGTCAACTAGAAGGTTTACACTAAATCAAGAAGAGTAAAGAGTCAAGATCTGTTCAGTACTTGCTTTTCCTTCCCGAAGGTTTGAATTACCAGACACCTGGACAGATGTCATGAGATTCATGCAAGAGATACAAAAAGGGACAGTATCAGCTTCTGCTCTATCCCAGTTTTTGGCATACTTCCCAAATAGTCTTGCTTTACATCCTGTGCAAATACAGTGTAAGGACAAACCAAAGCAGAAATCTCTCACATGACTAAAAGGAATTATCTGGCATGAAGCAACATAAACCTGGCCCTTTTTTCTCTAAATTATTACCTTTTCTTAGCTGAATTTTGGCTACATCTCATCCTTTTAAAACACTTTAGCTGGAACAGAGAAGGGCACCTCCAGATGAACTTGCAAATACCCTTTCCTCTCTGTCAACTATGCAGCAATTCTACACAAGGCAACTACTACATTCAGTGTCTCAGTACACATTAGGAGGGAGATGTACAAGCACTAAGCACTTCCTATCCCCTGCACTGCTCTGGAACAAACCAGCAGGTCCTCTGCAGCCTGCTTTAGGAGCCAAAGCCAGGGGCCACTTCTTAGAAGGCCACAGACACTACTACATGACCTGCAGAATCTAGAATTCAAATAGGTTGTATTAATCTGTTTATGTGTCACCAATCAGCATATGCTGATGGCTGGGAGGCAGGAGGGGTGCAAGGCAGCTGAGAAGCACTGCTGCTTTTAGCAGAGCCAGGAAAAAGTAACAAACAACTTTGAACCAGCTGCATCATGCTGGGGTAGAAGAAAACCCAACCTTTCCACAGCTGGGGTTTTTGTTTATTTTGTTAGGGTGACTATTAGACATTTAAATTTCACATCATCTCTTACTTTCCTCAATTTTTACATGCATTAAGGTAAGGTTCAGTCAACCCGTCAGACAAAACTCTGGCAACCTTTCATTAATGAAGAATTCAGCTCTAGGAAATCAACCTGCTACATCAAATCTTAGCACAAAGCTCCTGCCTGCGTTATGCTGACACTGAACTGCACATCTGAGACCAAAAGAAAGATTTGGCCTCACATGTGAGCCTCTCCTTGGTCAAACATGGTGCTCCCCAGTCACCTGTTTTTCTCCTCTTTGGGATCAACCTCATAATCTGGTACACAGAAGAAAATTTCTGGCAAAGTTTAAGGGCTGTGCACGAACAAACATGAATTATAGATGGAAGAAGTGAACAAATCTTTGAAATGGAGTAGGTAGACTCTTTGATAGTAAGACAAGAGGAAATGGCCTCAAGTAGCTCCAGGGGAGGTTTACAGTGAATATTAGGAAAAATTTCTTCACTGAAAGAGTTGTTAGGCATTGGCCCAGGCTGCCCAGGGAGGTGGTGGAGTCACCATCCCTGAAAAACATATAGATGTGGTACTTCAGGACATGGTTTAGTGGCATAGTGGTGACAGGTTGACAGTTGGACTTGATGATCTCAGAGGTCACTTCCAACCTTAATGATTCTGTGGGAAAGTCTTGGAGTTTCAGGGTACGTGATGTACTAGAGCTTTTTGCAATCTTTCATGTGGTCTCAGCAGCCTATAGACAGAAAAGAACTACCCCCAAAGCAATCTTCCCAGGACCTGGGCTCTAACATCTCACAGAAATAGCAAAAGGAGGTTTGGGGAGCAGTGCAGAGGACATGGAAAGAGATGTGCACTGCCTTTATACTCAGTACAAAGACTACACAGAAGCCACAGAGCAAAATCAAGGGCCAACTCTTAACACAAACAAATAACAACAAAACTGGGATGGGAAGGGAGGCTCTCTTAAATGCTACATTAAAACTGCAGCTTGGGCAACAAAAATCCTGTCCTGAGTGAGGTAACAAGCAGGAGCAGCCCTGTAGCCTTCCCAGGAGGGACTGCCCAAAGAGCAGTATTAAAGCTGTGACTACTGAAGACTATTTCATTTTGTTTTCCATGAGGTACTTACCTGGTTTAAGTCTTGCATAAAAACATTTGTGCTTTAGTGCACTAGCAACACAGTTAAATCTCCTGTACTGGAAGTGTAGCCAAAATCTGTACCCAGAAGCCTACATGAGCACCCAATGTAGGCCAAACACACAGGTGGAACCAGGCTAACTGCATGGCATCCTCATCACCTCACATCCATGTAACATACTTTTCTAACTCCCTCTGAGTCTTGCCCTGGGGCCTGAAAGTGCTGCAGCCACAAATGAGTGTTCAGTGCACTCTTCAAGTGCTCCATTGTGTTTCTTTTGCCCCCAAAGGAATGCAGTTTGTGCACTGTGTGAGGTGAACCACAGCTCCCTGCATGGGGAGAGTATTAAAAGTTCACTTCTGGACTGAGCTAAGATGCTAGCAAAGAAGGACTCTAAGGCACACTTTGGTTTTCAGCCCAGTAGAGCTTCTGCAAAGGGTGATGACTCTGAAGGTGCACAAAATACACATCAGGCATGCTTGTTAGATAAGGTTACAATTTTTTTCACCTGTGAGTGTGGATATTACATCAACTCCTCTAAGCAGGATTCCTGGAATATATATTGTTTCTTATGTACTAGAATGGTTCTATTTCTACATACACAAATCCTTTGGGAATAAAAAAAGCTACAATCAGTCTTGACAACACAAAATTCCCCCATAACTAGAACTGAGATATATACATATATCTAATATCATCTAGCACATTTCATTGAACAGCTTTACATTGCAGAAAAAATAGCATAAAACTCATTTCAAAGGTCTTTAATTATTTTCTCTTTTTTCTTCTTGTCTACATCCTGCCACCTAGAGTCTAGACTACAAATATATAATGAGGTTTTTCAGGGTAATAGTGCAAAATGTTGTTACAAAGAACCAAATATTATCAACTACTGATCCTAGCCTTCAACTCTTGGAAAATCTTTCCAATTAAAAAAAACCAACCAACTGTATTTCTGCAAAATTTTTTTTCTACAAAGACCTTATAACTTGATATATTTATTCTGATTTGTCATTGTTCTAATTGGAACGAAGTACGTTTTGACCATGGTGAATCGTCTTCAGTGTTCACCTGAGGCAAATTAACATCAAAAACAAAAGTAAAATTTCTCCACACAAGTTTTTACTGACAATGGTTTCTTTTTACCAAGCTGTCCCTGTGTAGGGATGTTCCCATTCTCTAGGAATTTCTTGTCAGAGACTGCAAAACACCCAACATCAATGCACCATGTGTATTATTATATTTTTTTTTAGTTCTTATCTCAAGTTCTAAGGCACTTTTGTCAAGCTGCTCAGTCACAAGGTAAAGGAAGGTTAAAAAAATCAGTTTGATATTCCCACTGTTGAATGTCAGCATGATTAAAGCCAGCACAGCCTGCATTCCTATCTCACCTGCATTCCTGAACATCATGAGGTTCACCTGGGCCCACCTCTCTAGCTTGTCCAGGTCCTTCTGGATGACATCCTGCCCCTCCAACTTATCAGCAGCACCCCATAGCTTGGTGTCATCTGCACACTTGCTGATGGTGCACTCAGTGCTGCTGTACATAGCGTTTATACAAACATTAAACAGTACAGGCCCCAGTACAGAGCCCTGAGGGACACCACTTAGCACTGATCTCCAGCTGCACTTCAAGCCATTGACCACTACCCTCTGGATGTGGTCAGCCAGCCAGTTCCTTATTCACTGAACAGTCCACCCATCAAATCCATAGCTCTCCAACTTGGCCAATAGAATGTTGTGGGGACCGTGTCAAAGGCCTTGCACAAGTCCAGATAGATCACATCCACAGCTTGTCCCTTGTCCACTGAGGTAGTCACAGTATCGTAGAAAGCCACTAGGTTTGTCAGACAGGATCTGCCCCTAGTGAAGCCATGCTGACTGTCTCTGATCACCTCCCTCTCCTCCATGTGCCTTAGCAGACCTATATAAATAGCCACATACAGAATCACACAGAACTGTCAGGGTTGGCAGGGACTCTAAAGATCATCTAGTTCCAGCCCCCCTGCCATGGACAGGGACATCTCCCACTAGAGCAGCTTGCTCAGAGCTTCAAAACTGCCAGGGCTGGGGCTGCCACCACCTCTCTGGGCAACCTGGGCCAGTGTCTCACCACTCTCATGGGGAACAACTTCTTCCTAATGTCCAATCTAAATCTACCCTCCTCTAGTTTAGCTCCATTATCACACGTTCATAGATAAATTAGTCTCTCACTTTCTTTGATCATAGCCAGGAAGAATTGATCATAGCCNTGTTCATAGATAAATTAGTCTCTCACTTTCTTAATTTACTGGAAGTTATTGTTCCCTTAAAGAGGCCACAAACATGCTGAAGAGATCCCATTTAAATTGGACAGCCTATACAATGGGTTCCTCTGCCAACTTTTTGTCATCAGCACAAACCACTAAGCTTTTCAGGGACAAAGCAGCACCACTGCAAAGCATGGGCATTACTTCATGCTTTAAAAATGCTGTAGCTGCAACAAGGAAGAAATTCCCACAGGATGCCTGCAGCAGGCTCTAAATAGCTGAAAAGTCTTACAGAGGAAGGGCAAACTCAGGGAGCAGCAATGACTTGTCATCATACCAGATTACATCACCCTGAAGAAAAAAAGTGTCAGGAAGACATTTCAGAGTGCAACAGTTGAGGATAAAACAGATTGTGGACACTCTGCATGTGTTACATCCTAAATATCTGCAAGATATTTGATAGGGCTGCATGGGAATGGCATGCTGGATTTATTATGCACACAGGGATCACCCTCTCTGAATTTCCCTGCACATGTAAGGATTTACAAGAATACTTAGGCTGGGCTTGGCACTCCAACAGGGTTGTACCAGTGCAAGGGAAACAATCTCCATGCATTCCCCTGGGAATACAGAGGATAACACGGGGCTGCCAATCAAACACTTCACACCTTTCTAATCCAGGTCAGCTATAGGTTCAGGGGAGTTAGAATCTCTAGAAATAATTCACCTGCTGCCTCAGCACATTCCCTTTCTACTATCAGCTCTGCTCCCCACCATCAGGACACTTCTAACATCACTTCTGCTCCTCTGTAGCTATTGCTTCTGGGGCCTTCAAGAACTTGGTGGGGTTTGTTAGCAAATATTTTAAGGGTTCAAGCCATCCTGCCTGTACCATAAACTTCACAGGTGCATTGAAAGCCAGAGGCCCCTTCTAGACTTAATCTCAACCCATTTAACATGCATCAAAGGCAAGACCCTCCATTTCTTCAGAGCCTCATGTCCTGCACAAGTTGTCAATCTGGGAGAGGAAAATGAAATAGAGTTTCCAAAGAGAGGGCTAGGAAGGACAGCTGAGGACCAAGCAGAGGGACGTGGAAATTAGCAGTTAGCATGGAGTTAACTAAGTGCATGTGATAGGAGCCTCTTGGAAGAATAAGACTGGAAAGCAAGAGGAATCTAGCTGTTGCTTCCAATGAAGCATTAAGTACAATTTCCCTGCTGCATTGCTGCATCTAAGAAGCCAAGAGCTAATCCCATGTTTAATGATTGGCATTTCACAAGATAAACAGGTGAGCAAATGTTTATCTGCAGCTTACTCCTTATAGACAACACTAGATTCCCATTAATGCAGAAGAATTCATTATAGGATTAAAACTTAGAAATTTCCAGGCTCTCCAGCTAAATCATCACCAGTCATTAGGGAGAGCCTGGCAGAAATAAGCTGATGTAAAGCAAGTATTAAGGTGAAATCCAGTTGTGAGTGGATGCGATGGAACCAAACCCATACCTGATCAGGAAAAAAGCACAGGGGCAAGCTCAGGGAAAACACCATGAGCCACAAGCTATTTGGAACAGCAATTTTAGCTGCAGGAAACGTGCTCAAGGTCTGAACACAGGTCAGTCCTTTCACAAAACTGTTCACATAGTTCACCTCCAAAATGGATCAAATGGATGCCTTTCTCATCAGCCCTGGGCTATGCTGGCTCCAAAGGACAGTTTGGCTGGAGCCTTCTTGAAATTGCAGCCAGATAGTTTTTACATACTTCTCCTTTCTTATTAGTTTGTTATTTTTTCTCTTTTCTTATTCCTGTATTTATGTATGCATGCCTCATCAGAGGTTCAAGTTTGCAAAGTGGATAATAAATAACAGATGCACTTTTGTTTGTCTTTGTTGCTAACCAGAGCATATTCATACTGATAATGGGGGGGGGGGAAATCATCTATATGTGTGTCCTGATTCAAAGATATTAATTTGTCCTTGCATAGGTGAACAGAGACAAATTGATAGGCATGGTTAATCTAACATGTCACACTGAGGAAAAAAAAGGGTACTGACAAGAAATTCCAGACAAGGTCAGACTTTCAACAGTAGACAAATAAGTTATATAAATATGTTATCTGAGTGCTTGCTCCATATGCCAAAAATGTTTAATATTCACAGATAATGAAACATACTTGAATCAGAGCAGTTCTGTTGATTCTGGCAATAAATTTAAGAGTCACTGAAACAACAGGAAAGCATTTTTTAAAAGAACCCATTTTACACAACCCTTAAAAGACTTTGAGTGAAAATAGCAATGCTGGTAAGAAAAAATCAGTATTCCACAGATCCACTAGGAAAACTTAAACAGCCATGAGTAGAGACAAGATTTAAACAGCAAAGTGGAGATGCTACATCAGCAGAGAGGAGTACTTCTCTGTAGCTTTGGCTTCTGCTCCTCCAGCTGAGAGTAGAACACAGATACATGTTTGGCACAAAAGCATGTTAACCTGACTGCAATGCCTCTAGATGTTTTTCTGATGCACTTAACCCCGCAGCTTGCTTTAATAACCTGTTAACTGGGTTTCAGCAGCAGCATCCTGCAAGATTTGCCTGGCCTTGACCCTATAACCACTTTGCACATACTTATCAGCAATCCCCAGAAGCACTCCTCTCAAGAACCACTCTCAAGTGCCACCTACTGAGTTTAGTAAGAAAAGCACAGATCTTCTGATTTAAAGGTCCTGACTTACAAGACAGTGGCATCTTTCCTAGACAAAGGGCACTGTCACATGTACATAGTGAGAAGAAAGACTGACCACTTACATGATTTAACTGTGAGGTCCACAGAAGGTTCAGGCCTAAGAATGCATGAATATTCACCTTGCATGGAAACCAGTTTACCTCCAACATTCATGTGCTCCTAATGCATCAGCCTTTAACAGCTGAAATCCAAGAGACAGTAACTGACAGGTACATTTCCTCTCCCTAAGGTGAACTGTGAAATGCTTTATCAACAATCGTGGCCAGGCT
>VWZO01010263.1:0-52419 GCA_013396975.1 Bucco capensis
AAAAAGTGCTTGGGAAGAGCATGGATGGAGGCCTCCTGAGATCTTTGTTTGTGAAGCCTGGCCGTGGATGACATAAAAGTTGCAAACAGCTTAAAAAAAAAACCACAAAGCAAAAACACAAAGCAAAAACACAAAGCAAAAACATGGTGGTTTCGACTGGAATGTGAAAGTGGAAATATGAGAGAATGAATTAAAGCCTGAAGAAAAAATCCATGTTGAAAATAGTAGATGAGAATGCAACATGCCTAAGACTTGCTGAGTGCTCACCTGAGTCATACACAAGGTCTCAACAGCTGAGGAATGAAGAGAGCCAATATACAAGGCCATATTTTTCAGCTCAGCAAATGAAGTAAGATAAAAGAATTCAGTCTTAGAAGACAAAATGCAAATTAGGCAAAGTATATATTACAGACTTTTCTGTTTGGGATCTGGATAGTATCTGTGTAGTTCCTGAGCACCTATTGCTTTGTGTCTGCACTCACAAAACTGTATCCTCATTTACCTGCATGAGTGGTAAGCTACAAGAGATAAACATGCAAATAGAAGTGTTTTGCATTTTTGAAGAAGCAATAGCAGATTTTAATGCATATTAAAGAATAAATCAACTCAAATACACTTAATCCTTCCTTACTCAGATGAAAAGCAGGACACTTATATTTACCTTTCAAAGTACTGTGTGTTTCTCTTAAAATGAGAAATTCATTCCAGTTCCAATTCTGAGGTATTATATAAATAATCCCTAAAAATTTTATTTCTACCTGGAATGAAAACTTAAGCAGATCTCCTAAGCTTATGAGAATGCAATTCAGGCTGTCAATGTACTCTATTGTTTTCTACACCTTGGGTTCTGGCCTCTGTGCTGAGTAGATGAGAACTGCATAACTATTTTTTTTTCTCTTGAAATCACTGTGTTTACTATAACAAACTAAACTGTATGATATCCACATCAATTCTGAGAAAATAGCATTTTATATATGAAACCACATCTTGTAAAACATGAGTAAAAAATCAGAGACTCCTTAAAAGATGTTCTTGACCATTCTATTTAACCAAAACTTTTCATAAAATATTTCTCATTTTTTATCCAATTTTATTCTGAAAAGAGTAAATGAAAATGTTGAAATCTTTTAAAATTTAATATTTCAAAATGAATGTTTACATTTTTATTCCAAATTGATTTTCCATGTTGAAATACATATTTTTCTATAAAAATACATTAAAATTGTCTAGGGGAAACTGAAAGAAGTCTAGATAATTCTGAAATGGTCTTTTTCCCTGTAGAATATCCTTTAAATAAATACTTCAAATTTTCAAGCTTATATTTGGGGCAAAAATATCTGGAATGTCAACATTGTAGAAAGTCAATGTTCTCATGGAGTCTCCAAATAATTAACTGTAACAATGCAGCCCCATAATTTGTTAATTCCCAAATATATGTAGACTCTTGCAGCTGCTACAGACTTTTTAAAGCCTCTCATGACACTGGATATTTTTCTTTTAGGAAGGATGTGTTGCACTGGAGGAGATACAGGTCAGCCAGGAACTCTGCCAGTGATTATGTAGCCAAGCACTTAATTTTTTCCTTAGTTATTTGTTTTGGAAGGCTCTATGACTTAAAATCTCTGTAACATTACTCCATTCTCTGGTAATTTCTTACCCAAATCAATGCTACAAGGAAACAGAGCATCATTATTCAACTAATTCCATCAGTTTGGGAATTTTTTATTACACCCAACAGTGATCATCAGTTGCAATGCTTTCTGTTCAACAAATAATTTTCTAAGTTAATGCTAACAAGTCAGTTAAACAGCATAAAACAGAGGCAAATTATGAGCATTAGAATTACAGATGCTCTCATTTGCACAGATACTAACTGCACTAAATTTCACAGTAATGAACCACAGTAAACTCAATAAATCTTTCAAAAATGATTATACAGACTGACACTAAGAAAGTATTTACCCCAGTGCAGAAAAAAGCAAATAAGCAGTGCTCTAAGAAATGGGACAAGAAAATGTTCTTATTTTTCATTGTGGGGGAAAATGTTGTCTTATCAAGTAAAACAGTAAAACACTCTTAAGAACAGAGTCCCAAGGTCTGCCTACAGTATTTTAGGTGTAATTTGCTATTCATATCCTAAAGAAGGACTTTTTAAACCTTTGTCATGACAATGATCCCTCCCTTCAAACAGGTCCCACACCATACTGACCTCTTCTTGTTGCAAATTAGCTTTATAAATACATATCTGATTTACTCTCTATT
This sequence comes from Bucco capensis, assembly GCA_013396975.1. Taxonomy (NCBI): domain Eukaryota; kingdom Metazoa; phylum Chordata; class Aves; order Piciformes; family Bucconidae; genus Bucco; species Bucco capensis. The sequence continues at coordinate 2,263 of VWZO01010263.1, forward strand.
ATCCCTTTTAAGTCCTTTTATCAGTGTTCATTTCAAATGTACTGTCTCACGGAATGTCTTTATTTGTTATTATATTTTCCCAAATAAATAGTTCACATGAGAGAGCCAGCTGCATCTCCACCCTGTTACCTTCTCTCCATATTTTGTCTGCTTTTTATAGTTCTGAATCTTTGAACTCTCTTTACACTCTCACAAACCTAGGAATTCAGTGTCATCTTGAAATTTAATTCCTGTGGTGGTTTTGCCCCAGTCTTAACTCATTCAGCAGCATGTTTAAATAAGAGCAGGTGTAACATTGATCCTTGTAACACACCATTGCACACTTCTGCTCTTCATTATCCTTTCTGTTGTCCTTCACTCCATTTTCATTTCCCATTTGCTTACAGCTGGAAGCATTGCCATTAATTTTGCATGATGCTGCATAAAACCCACATGTGTATGGATGAGACTTGTGCTGCTTTTCTTTCATCCACTCATTTTATAAGCAAGTAGAAGATGATCTCTTCATCCATTTGGATATGACCCTCCAGGCTCATGACTACAATCTCCTAAATGTTCACTTATGGATAAATTGTCACAGATGTGTTAGTTCCACAGAGGGACAAGCATATGACAGGCTTATAAGATGATATTTAGATTATTACTCTACCAGCACAGGTAAAGTTGGGATATTTGCTGATATTCTAGTCTGATGGCAAACTGTTAGGTGAGAAGATCTAGAAAGACTTTCCCCAGGTCCCTCCTTCCCTTCTCTATATCCAGGGAATATAAATGAACGAAGAGAAGGCAGTGTGCAGGAAAAACATGTTATAGGCTCAAAAGGACATTACGTTATCTTCTCAAGAGATAAACCCTAACTATCCTGTATAATTCATTTCCTGTGTAAAGAGACTGGAAAGGATTTGTAATTATCTATGTCTGCCTTTCTTCAAACCATACTATAAAACTCTAGGCTTCTTCATATGATTTTTGTACATTTCATATATATATTTCCCTAAGCAATGGAATTAAATATATGGCTCCTAAAGATTAATCTTCTTCCTCTTCCTTTTTTATGATCACTGGTGGGTTTGCTTTTCTTGAGTAGTTTCTACTTCTCTAAGGCTTACATAATTCTAAGCAGTTCAGTAAGTTTGTTACCTAAGTCCCTGAATACCTGAGCATATGTGTTCAAGGTCATTATTACTTCCTACTACTACTGCTATAGCCTTTGAACACTGGAAGAACTTGCAAATGAACCATCTCTACTTCATATACAATATTTTTGTGTTGCTTCATTCAAGGAGGGCATTTCTCACTCTAAATTGAAGCAGTTACTAACCCTTCTTGAGCAGCCTAGTGAAATCCTCTCCTTTCTGGATCATAAAATTGCCCTCTGTGATGGTGCATGCTTGATTAGTTGTGGTTTTATCTAACAGCTGTCTTGGTGCTTAATGTCCCCCATGACAGGTATGACTTTGTACATTTTGGGAGATGCTCCAGGAATCTTTCTATTTCATCCAGTCTTGATGCAGTAGTGCAGATGTTTAGTGAAGTTCACCTCCATATTCCTTTTCTGCTACTCAGGATCAAAGTAATTCACTAACTTTTAAGTATTAAATGACTTTTTGTGTGCATCTATTAATCTACATTTACACACATGGTAGTGTTTTGGTTAATGTAAATTAGTTTAAGAAAGTTTATTTGTCAATGGGAATGGGATAATTTGCCTGACTTGCTACAGAGAGAAAACATACATACAGGTCCTCATAGGCCTATATACACAGAAAATGTGGTTCATTGATACAAATTATTTCTGGTAATTAGACTGTTGGCCCAGAGCTTTGGCAAAATATTTTCTTATCATTTTATCCATCACTTACCCTTTCCTCCACCACTTATTTTTGTCCCAAAGCAGACATTTTATCACAAAAGCTTTTCAGCATTACATTGTCAGTTTTCAGATAGGATTCCATTCCCCCAAAAAAAGTCAGTGATATGTGGTTTTGTTGGTTTTTTTTTAATTGCTTGTATTAAAAGAACCTCTATGACCTCAGCTGAGATTAAAATGCAGTTGTGGAAGGACCAGAAAATGTACTCAAATAAAGTCAGTTGCTGTTCTGAAGATCAGACAGTTCAGGGGACTAAGTCAGGCAAAGAATGGGAGAACAGAAGAATTACTATCTTATTTTACAGATAAGGAACTGAATAATAGAGAGATTAAGGTCAGACAGGGAGGCTTGGCAGGTCTGGGAACTAGTCCCAGCATGCTTCCTTAATCACAAACCCATTCTTCATTCTGAAAGATTTTATTGTTTATTCCCTAGACACATTCCATGGAGCTGAAAGAGAAGCAAAGCTTGGATCAAGCTTCAGATCCAGAGTAAGGATAACTTTGCTGTTTGACTTACAGACTAATTCCATGATAGGCTCTCTACTGAAGTCTCTGAGTTCTTAGCTATTTAATTCTTATCAGCTCCTAGTGATCTGGAGACATCAGGATTTCTGTTCTATGTAGTTAAATTCAGATCAACGTGGTTTTTACACACCTAATTCCAATTAATTCTTGTAACTGTTAGACAAATAAAAGCTACTATTGTTTTTCACTTTGTTGTTGTTGTTGTTTTACATTAACTTGTATTATTATGTGACAATTCAGATTTCTCCACCTTCCCTAAACACATCTTTAAGATGTTAATGTGCTGTTCCTCTGGCATAAGTGGGAAGCTGCTGATTCAGAAAGGGCTCACTTATCACTGCCTATATTTTAACAGTATATAGATTCCAAGATCTGCTAATTTACACCAAACACCACCTTGTCAGTTTTGTCCTGGTCTTCTGTCACTTGGGACTTTCACTGTATCAGAAGCTATGTTTTGCAGTTTCCTATTAGCTTTAAAAAGGAACAATGAATGTCAACAGGAAAAAAGGCCAAAAACCAGGAAGAATTGGTGCTCACTAACAGTTCCTTTGGGGATTAGTCATATTAGTCCTTGGCTCTTCCTTTCCACAGGCATTTTTACAACAAATAAGATCTAAAACCAAAATAAGTGTTAAAGAAATAAAATAAATAAATAAATAAATGTTCTTTCGTTACTGCCTAGTCCAATAAATGAGTGAAAATTCCAGAAAATAGCATCCAAAAGGTCTAAGTCCTTGGACTTTAAGAGGCAGATCTTTCGCCTTGTAGCTTTAATTATCTTGAATTCTATGTCTCCTATGGCTTAAACAAAGAAGCATAAGGCTTATATATAAAAAGAAAGGAGTAAATGCATTTTGTTATCAAAATCAGTTGTGTTCTAAATTATGTATTCTTTTTATAGACATGGAAGTTAGTAGCTGCTTTGCTAGTTCACTCATTTATCTGTAAGCTAAACAAAACAAACAAAGCAAAACAAAACAAACAACAGAAAAGCCCACAAAATGTAGATACTGAATCATTTCAGTCATAATAGCCTCATAGTTCACATACTACTTATTTATCTTCTGAGTTATTTTTGTGGTTACATAGGTAGCTTCCTTCTGTAGCATAATATTTATAATTGACTTAGGAAAATGGAAGCATTTGCTTGACCTTACATTGCTTTTTTTAGTCCTACCTAAAGGTGCTCTTTGTATTTGTACAATTTCTGCCAAGAGTGTTAAGCACTAAAAGAATTTGGGGCATTTCAGATTCTTAAAGGTTCATCATTTTTGCTTTAATGAGAAATCATTCTACTATGACCTGTATAGCCAGTTGATGATTTTTCCTGTCTTTGCTCTTTACATTCTTAACAACAAAGCTTTTGTCCACCTGTGTTCATTTCCTGCAGTAGTCTGCTCTGCTTGTTTTTTGAATGATACTGAAAAGACAGAGACAACTTTTCAAGATGGATCTTTACCCTTGGACAACTGGTCCAAGAGTTCAATCTTCCTCTCTTTCCCTGTCTTCCTTCCCAGAAGTCAGGATTCTTACCACTGCATGTGCAATGTAGCTTCCTTCTATTTCAAAGAGAGAGTGGGAAGTAAGCTTTGCTTATTTTGCACTGCTCAAATGTCAGTTATGCTAGACAGTTACTCTGAGATAGCAGAGCTAGCAGCATTTGAAGCATCATCCCAGGAGCCAGAACTCACTCTGCTATCTGCTCTGCACAGTAGTGGATTCTGTGCCAAAACCTGACCTTGTGAACAGGGTAGAGAAGAACTGGATGGGGAGGCAGGTTTGGGTAGCTGAGAGATTTATGCTATATTAGGTTTGGAAGACTTCTATAGCTGGTGGGGAGTGGGTTGACTGCCATGAGATTTAATATCATTTTTGGACGGTAGGGTTTGTGAGAGTAAATAGAGAAGGTTTACCTAAATGTCATGCCCTGTAAGTGGGTCTCACTCATATGACTTCTCTCTCACAGTCCTTCCTCATAGCATCATAATTTATGTTATCACGTAACAGATGAAACCATGAAACAATACAGAAAGAAAGAGATTAATAGTCTTCTGCATGGAAGGCAAGTTTCTTATGCTTTGAGCTACAGAACAAGCTAGGGGTGGGTGGCTTTCCAGAAATGGAAAGGACAGTGGAGGAAATTTGATGAAGAAAATTGTGAACAGCTGATTTCCATAGCCAGCAAATTTTAACAGCCACTTCTACTGAGCTAGCTACTCCTCCAGAAAGGCTTTGGCTTACAGGATTGAAGTCTTGTTAAGAATAATCTGTGGCTCTGTATCTACTTTTTTTTTTTCTGGAGCTCTGAACCATGAAAGACAGGCTCTTGTCTCTGCATGTTTTACAGTGTGTACCAAGCACCTTCCAGGAACAGGACATTTAGAACTTACTGCTGCTTTATTGAGATCACAAATACTGTCATGGCAACTAGTAGCACTTGCACAGACAAGCAACCTTTTATAGAGACTCAGGCAACAGAATAAGAATACCTAAAACCAGTATTATCTAACTGTCTGGCAGTGATCTATACTTGCAGTGAGGGCTCTGAAAGCAGCACAGATCAGCTTCAACAGTGGGTACCCTTTGGAAGGGTTTGTGTGCTTGCTGTCTGTATGTTGCACTAGTGCCACCTGTACTACTGACAAAAAGAAAATGAATTATTTGAATTGGGTATGATTGAAGAAGTTCTTCACCGTGAGGATGGGGAGACAATGGAACAGGTGGTGGAAATCCAATCCCTGGAAGTTTTTAAGGCCAGGCTGGATGGGGCTCTAAGCAACCTGATCTAGTGGGATGTATCCTTGCCCATGGCAGGGAGGTTGGAACTAGGTGATCTTTAAGGTCCCTTCCAACCATGACAATTCTATGATAAATACTACTTTTGCCCTAAAATTTAGTAGATAGACTTGAAATAGCAAGTACCTTGCACAGGTTGGGCTTGCATTGAATTCACTCACTTACTCACTTTTATGGCTAGGCTTTGCAAACGAAGCTTCAGGGAAGGCTCCATCCATGCTCTTCCCAAGCGCTTTTTCCAAGTGCTGCTGGCTGCAAAGGCCAATTTGGGACAGACAAGAGCAGTTGCAAAAGGCACAGCACAAGGACTCCTCAGGAGGTAGAAGCTGCAAGACACGNGACTCTTTTACTGAGTTTTCCGAAAGCATCATGTGCCTTTACGTCAATATTAATAGTTTATAGCAAAATAGTAGTAATCACCATCTTTTCTCCTCTTCCTTACTCCCCTTACACCACCTCATGTTATTCAAGATAGTTGAACCAGGTCAATTAACCACCTCAGCTTCTCTCTTACAAAACAGAAAACATTTCCACAACATATAATTCTTTGTGTCACTTACTCCTCTCAGCTGAGCCAAGACCATTCTAAGTGTGTAGCTTCATGTGGTCCCACTGTACACAGAACTGAATGATAAAGCCTCTGTTCTTTGCGTTTATAGCCCTTTTTTTGAATCTTTAGCTATAAACACAGATAATTCAGCCATTTTCCTAGCCCAGGGATGATTTTTTCAGACTTACAAAGTTTCCAGATCAAGAGCCAAGATCTGAAAAATCAAGCTTTTTTAATTATTATTTCTCTTTAAAACGTCAACTCTAAAAGGAAAGACTCTAGAGTCAGAATTAATCTGGAAATTCTGCTGATGATGGACAAGATAAAATAGAACACAGCTTCCCATCTGCAACTATATTGGCTCTGCAGTACTGACAAGAAGATAAATGTGTTGCTGTCACTAAGCTAGACATGGTATTCAGGAGACACAAAGGAAACAGACTTCTGCAGGACATAAATACAAGTATATAAAGTTGATTTTTCTGACTACACTCCCAGGAAAGGCTTTCTCCTCAAGAGTTATCATTAGCAGATGAGTGCATGCTAGTCCTAAAGTAGGCTTGTGAGATTATTTCTTAGTCACAGTTTGGTAACTCTTCTATTGATTCACCTATTTTCACAACAGGGAAAACACAGTTCTGCTAAAGATAAGGAAGAATATGCTACAAGTTAGATTTGTTTTCAGTAAAGTAAAATAGAGTCAAAATATCAGGGATAAGTGAATAAAATCAGTTTAAAAACACGTATTAGAATGGCAAGAATTAAGTGCCTTTTATTTCATAAAATAAGCATTTCCTCACAGAAAGTTATATTTTCTTACAAAGTACATTTTCAGATTTGTTGAAAAGGTCTCATTTTTATTGGGAAGATCCTAGCGATGACTATTACTAACTACCAGGAAGATTGTTGTGAATTTATCATTTTTACCTGCAGGAGGACAGAAAAATTGACAGGAGAGTTTGAGACACCTCTAGGAAATACAGGAAAGAGGAAGGAAGGAAGTTCATCCTTACTCTTCACTTGGCCCAGCTTTGCAGTCACCACAGTCTTGGCTCAGGGCAGTTCACTTAATTTGGGCTATTGCCAATTACTCTCAGCTCTGAAATCCCAATTTTGTTTCCCCTCAACAGTCAAGCATTTAAACAAGCACTTAGGAAACACCATACCCACTGCCTCTTCTCTTTTTTTAGCAGCCCTAGGTCTAGCTGGCTCCTTTATTTTGGATAAATGTGAGATCTTATGGATGGGAAGGTGACAGTTATTTACAAAACCCTTATGCAAGTGAATTTTATGCCCTCACATTCTCATAGGCAGCAAGACATGCATCCAGCTGGTCTGGCCAGCATCACTGCTCTGCTACACAGAAGAGACTTGGCAGTCAAGTCCTCATGACAGCTCTGAGTCCTCTTGACAGCCAATGACTGCTCTTCTATAACCTTTAGTAGCTATCAGCTGTTAGGGTCATAATTTGACTCAGAGATTTGCTTACTTCAGTCTCTTCAGAGATCTTAAATCTTCCCACTGAAACTAAATTGCCAAACTCCTGCCAATGGTATCAGGATCAGACCTCAATGTAGCATGCTGAATAGTCTTGGGTTTGTTCCATTCAGAAGTGAAAAAGCATATTGTCTATGGATGTCCAAAAGCAGTAGAAGAAGACAAGATGTAAATTTAAGACTGTATTTCAGTGTGCCAGTCTGCACTGAAAGGATTCACCTTGTGAACCTGATCTTAATGTTTAAACAGAAATCACTTCAAAGTGCTGATGGTTACTTTGGCCACTGGGATGAGGCAATTGCTCTAGAGCCAGTCTGAAATGCCTTGGATGGATGGAAAGAGAGAGCAGCTTGATTGCTTCCTAACTGGTCCTTGCTTAATAATCATCCTTCTCTCTGGCTCCTCAGGGTGCTTGGCCTCATCATGACTTAATTTGCTGCTTCCACAGATGCGATTCCTTCAAATGAAATAAAATAAATCACTGGTCTTATACACCTCATAGATTTGTATCTCAAAGTGACCCTTTCAAAGTAGATTTTTCTGTTAATGGCAACTAAAAAAAAACTATACATTTTCTTCTCAAATTTTCTGTGACCTCAGAAAAAGGGGATGATTGAAACTGTCTCATCATCATGGCAGGGTTATATAAACTACAAAAGGGATTATAACATATTGAAAATCAACACTGGAAAAGAATTGGAATGACTGAATTGATCTTAATCACTGTTGTTTGCATGTTATTTACTGAAGCACGTACAGCATCTGCAGCACTTCAGATCATATCAGAATCACTTCAGATTGGTCCCACACTTCACATAAATGAAGCTTCTCTTCAGAAATGGAAGCTGTGGAACCAACTTTTTTGATAGCATCTTAATTTTAGGAAATTGTTACAGAAATATTTCTTTTTAAATTCTGTCCTGAATCTGATTTTCTTTCTGCTAAAGCTAATAGGATTAAAGAAAGATTTAAAATATGAAGAGTTGAGCCTTTAAAATATTTATATATGCAGGGGAAAGAGGCTAACACAAATAGTGTTTCATTCTTCAAAAGAGTAATCAGGTCTCCACCTTCTTGTTTTCAAACTTACTGCTATCATTAAGTTTGGGTTAGGCTCAACTGAACTGAAACAGTTTATTGGATTAGATAATTCACCTAGTTTTATATATATATAGCAGTGCCTTGAAAAAGCATGTACTTTGTATTTTGTAAAGCAGTATCATGCTTTACAAATTCACTTTGAAAGTGTGGAATTTAGAAATATATGAGCCATGGATCCTCCTTTGTTGTCAGACAAACAGAACTAATACACAGTCACAAACAGTAGCTTATATTGTGGTGCAGGGGGTTGGGAACGCACACAACAGTTTCTTTCTACCAGATATCCTCCACTCCTCTGTCTTTCTTGGTGTACATACTCCAGCATGGGTTCTCCATGGCCTACAGTGCCTCAAGGCTCTCTCTTTTCTAGCATGGGTCATCTGAGGGCTGCTGTCTGTCAATGGTGTTTCTCTTTGGCATGATGTGCCTTCTCCCAAGAGCATGAGCATGTCTCCTGCTGTGTGCCTAAAAATGCTTCTCCCTTACATGCCTTCCCCAAGAGCAACTCCTTGGTGTCTACTCATATCTCCTATCCTTTTCTTCTTGATGTGTGCCTTGGGTGTGCAGCTTTGCATAACAGAGAACATGCCTTTCTGTTAATAAGTTTAATCAATGTTGTCCTGCTTTGAGTCAGAGCAAGGTATTCCATGCCATGTTTGGTGTGGGACTGAGGGCCAATCCCTGAAACTCCCACATCAAGCTTGGGCCTTGGGATCTCTTCCATAAAGCCTAAGACCCAAGAAAGGCAGATGCAGGATTAAGCTATTTTGCTCCTAATTAACAGCCAATACAAAAAAAGGAGAGGTTTGGAACCTTGACCCTTCCTGAAGGTAGAGTGCTTGAGCCGTGTTGGGTGGTGGACTGGTAGTTCTCTTTGTGAGGTAGAAGCACAGCTCTGATGCTGTAGGACTCTGTCTGTTTTGCCTTCAAATTCAATCCAAGAATTTCTTCATCCAGTTCCAGGATCCAACCTCTGAGTCTGGTTCTTATCTGCTGGTGAGTAGCCCACAGCATCCTTGATGATGGTGATGTAGTTGCCATCAAGGGGAGGTTTGGGTGTGGAATTGATTTTGTGTATGTATATATATGTATATTATTGGTAGTATTTTCTTTAAAGTAGTTTCATTTCCAATCCACAAGTCTCTCTCTCCCCTGTTAGTTTCTGCTTTTCCTCCCTGGAGTGGGGGGGAAAAAGGGATAATAGAGAATATCTGTCACTGGATTAGTGGTTGGCTCAGCACTTTACCCTTGGCAGATTTGAAAGGAGTGATGAAAACCAGGCTGCCCAGTTACAGACAGGCATGCAAATAGTGACACCTAAAAACCAGGTGTGCTCTCACTCATGCTGCAGAGAGCTGTATCCCTACTTATGAGATAGTTCTGTAATTTCTGAGGTATTTTTTTTAAGGTAGGATTCTTACTTACATTTGTACTTCTTGCTAAATTAATGCTATGATTTCCAACCATGGAGTCCATGTTACAAAGCTTAGAAATACCCTTTCTCTTTTCATTACCTGAAGATAAACCTGATATTTTTTTTTTATCAGGGGCATTTTTCTGCTCTGCATATCTCAGGTGTAGGATTAGGGGTTCAGTGGATAGGCAAGTGCCAGATGCAGGGTTAGGGGTTCAGTGGATGGGCAAGTCAAGTCTCTTCCTACCTTTGATACTCATCAGCACATGCTACTGCTAGCATAAAGTCTGATTCAGAAAGGCCTGCTGAGGATATCTCTTTGCAGCACTTTTTTCTCAGTTTCTGAATAAGGAGTTCATTCATCCTTTCAAATATATATATTTAGGTCTTCCCCTCTTCTTCTATATAAAAGGTTGAAAACATAACTTGAACATGGAAGACACATGCAGTAATTTTTATGCTGTTTACTAGCATGAAAATTATCTCACTAGTCAGGAATTTTTTCTTACCATTTGCCTTGTAAATAAAAGGACAGTACTTGTAATACAAATGAGGAGTAAGTGGTAAATCAAAGTGGATTCCTTTTGGTCATTAAGGATCATACTATATACTGCTAGTTTCATAATCTCTTATTTTTTTTTGTGATCAGTAACACTTATAACCCTGATTACCTCTGCTCACCATTTAATTTCTAGGGAAAATCACAGCAGCAATTTTGTGTTTTCATAAGTTGACCTCCTTCTAGCTTCCAAGTATTCTAGGAAGGATTTCATTGAAATTCAGTTGAAAAATGAATGTAATTTACTGCTGGTTGATAATAAGAGATCATCTGGCCTCAGCAAGGCTCGCGTGACTGAGTTTAATAAAACATTGGAAATCTTGATTAGATCACACAAAGCTTGGTATTTGGGAAACATCAAGTGTGGTTTGTGCTTTTGTATCATTCTAACCCTGGTGTCCCTTGTGCTGAATGAAATAATCAGCTTAAATGTATGTACACTAATGATGTGTTTGTCATGAAAACACAGCACACAATTCCTTCATCAGTGTCACAGGAAAATACAATAGATTTAATTCAGTGCTAGTTGCAAAATATTGTTGTGGTGGGATGTTCCTAAAAGGCAAGATGAATTTGAAAAGCTCTTCTGTATGTAGTTTTTAAAGACAGGAGAGTGATAAGCTAGGTTTTATCCTAGGTGTCCTTACTGTTCTCTGTTTTACATCTTGGAGTTGGGAAAAAAGAATGTATCATTGGCTGTAATAGTAGTGTAAAGTAAGAGTAAATTCACCATCACTCTGCTGTAGCACTGCTCAGTACAAGTCTCTTGATGCATCATAGTCATATATAGTGATATATTCTGAGATCATTGTTTTTGCTGAGGCACCACACCATTTAAATTAAGTAACTAGATTTCAATAACATTTCTTTAAAGGAGGCTGAAATAATTTCAGCAAAGTCAATGTTTTAGCTGACCTTCTTTGACAATATTTTAACTTTTTCCTTCCAAAATGCTTCTTAATTTCAAGATATTGAAATTATATTGAAATATTGAAAGTATTGAAGATATTTGCTATGACATCTCATGTTGTGCAGTTACAAGATAAATAGTCAAAATCAAAATTTTACATTTCAGTGCTATCAAATCAAGTGATTTTCATTTCATTTTTTTTTTTAATTCAAAGTCAAAAACTTGGAGAAAGATAGAGGTTCTAACAGTACAAATATTTGTACTTATAGATCTCATCTCTGTAGAATGGATATTCTGATTTCATCATCTGTTAAATGCAGTTACACAAGTTAACATTTTCATTGTGATCCCATGCAGTCCCGTTGCAATACTTATTTTGCAGCATGTTCTCTGGATTTTAAATAAATTTTTACTTTTTAATGTTGGATAGAGCTGCTTGTTTGTTGGCAGATCCTTTGTCATTGTATCCTCTGAGAAATATTTTGGCATCAACTTTTATCACTGCAAAACCAGCGAACTACAGAGTAAAGCAGAACCAATAACACTCTCAAAACCCCCCACATTTTTGTGGAATTTTAAATTCATCTGAATGAATTTGTGTTGTTTTTTTTCTCAAGTCTAACTATCTTTGGTTTTTTTCAACCTTAGATAGATTCTTAGAACCTTAGATGTTCAAGATGAGTTTTCACAGGAAAATATTTCAAGATTTCTTTAGCAAATGCTTGAAGATTTGATGTTATACCACACTCTAATGAAGATTAATGTGCACAATGTGTCATGAGGCAGTTAAGAATGAAAGAAGAATATAATTTGTTCTATCAATCATCAGTTTATCTCAGTAAATGTGTGGCATGTGGTGCAGATCTATAAATTTGTCATATGTTTTAATTCTCTTGCTCATTCTTTTGACTAATCAGTAGTCATATTTCACTTCTTGGTAATGTCAGCTACTACTTTTAAAATTATTTCCAAGTAGTGATAATTGAACCTCACTTATTGATGTTCCTTTATAATACAAGGGTTTGATTCAGCTGTATGTCAGTGACCTCACCTCTTGAATATCCTGGTTCCATATGCCCTGAAAGTGAGGAGCTGCCAGGAATCAGCTTTATTAAAGAATTTAAAAGTAGTAGTGATTATTTTATAGACTCAAAAGGGTGAGTTTTAGAAAGAAACATTAAAAACTATTCATCCATTTCATGCATCTCTTCTTTTCACATTTTAAATTCCAGCTTTTGAATGAAACCAGGGTATTGTACTCACATGTTGACAGCAGCCTAGCCATCACCAAACTCATGTAGTTAAAAGAACTAGCTGTTAAAAGAACTGGCTTTACAAGCAATCAGGAAATGCTATATGAGTTTACAGATCCTACATATCCTCTTAGGAGCTGTGTTCAAATATTTAGAGACTCACTGGGTGGTATTATTAATAGTATTATTTCACTGTTAAGTTGTTTGTTTCTAAGTATAAACTCTACATTTGTGTGAAAGGCAAAAGGGACCACAAGGAGGTTAAAAAGCACTTTTTTCCTAATCATGTGAGTTGTTCTTTGGCCAATAAAAGAGAATGTTGACATTTCGATATTTAGTTCCTAGCATCTACTATATTTTCCTTTTCCTTTTTTTTGTGTTCTTTTTGTTATAAAGTCAAAATACAACTAAGGATGTGGATCCTAAGGTTGTCAACACAATGATGAGCTTCTACAAGGTAGATGGGAATGCTCCTGCTTTTGATGAAGGAGCAAGTATCCCAGTATGTCAGGGGTTGGAAGGGACTTAGAAAGATCATCTAGTGCAACCCCCCTGCCAGAGCAGGATCACCTAGACCAGCTCACACAGCAATGTGTCCAGGCAGCTTTGCAATGGCTCCAGACAAAGAGCAGATAACTGCTGGTATTGGTTTGGTTTATATATACACATCTATACACTTCATTTTCTTATTTTTATTAAAGTAGTTTAACTTTCCTTTCCAATCCTCAAGTCTCTCTCTCTGTTAATTTCCCCTTTTCCTCTGTGGAGTGGGGGAAAAGGGGATAAGAGAGAATATCTGTCACTGGATTAGTGGTTGGCCTGGTTCGAATCCTTGACAGTTAATTGGCACCCAGATCCTCACAAGGCTCAGGTGCTCAACCTGAATATGATGTATATGGCATGGAATACCTTCTTTTGACTCAAAGTGGGACAAGTGGTTACAGAAAATCCTGGAGTACTTTGCCTGGTGGCTGTTGTGCTTGATTTAGACCATCCAGAGTGGATGACTATAAAGCAAATCAGTTTTAAATTCTCCTTGTATTCCTTTGTGTGCTCTTTACTAAGTTCATAGCCTGTTAATTGAACTTGGAATTCAACTTCTTTTGATTAACCCCTTTAAAAAGCTGTGAATTGTCATGTCATTTAGAAATATTTATTGATATGAGCATAGCAACAGTGCAATAAAACTGTAAGAGAATGCTATTGAAGTGAGTGACTGTGAAGATTTGGACTGTCTAAGTGTGTTTGAAAGCTACAGCCTGGCTGAGAAGGGTTCAGAGCCAATATAATAGTCTCCTCCAATCACCACAACACTTGGAGCAATAAAGCCTCCTCCCAGGTTTGATCTGATAACTGTAAGTAGCATGAATTCATCAAGCTAACAAAAAAATTCCAATTAAAACCAAAAACCAACAACATTTTAATAGGCCATTGCTTGACCTCTTTTGAGGGTTTTTTTTCAAAATATTCTAAAAATATTCTGAAAACATCCCTTCAGTGCACTGCTTTTCACAGAGGAGGTGGAGGAGTTTGATGTCTCTCTGTTGCAGACATGAATTAAGGCTTTATAAGTTTTTGAGTGATCATTCACTTGTTATTCTTTGTACTTTGTGTATGGCAAACCTTGTGTCTGGATATGGCAAAGATATTTCTTCCTGTATCATTTGCTCACCTGTGGAAGAACCAGTGAGAATCTCTAGGAAGAACATATAAACATATGAATTTTCAGGTGATAACTTCAGTTCCATCCTTATTAAGAGAAAGCACAGCTCAGCTTTTGACCATATATCCCAAACTTACATGTAATCCTTGAACTGGACACTGCAGGAAGTTCTAGACTATCTAAGGAAGCTGAAGGTGCACAGGGCTGTGGAACCTGATGAGATGTGTCCCTAGGTCCTAAGGGAACTGGTGGATAAAGCAATTAAGCCACTATACATCATATTTGAGAAGTTATGGTAGTGAAGTTTTCTCCTTTCCTTTTCCTGTTGTCTCCTGTATATGTCATATCCTTTCACACCCCAGGCAAGTCACTCTTCTATTCCAACTAACTTGACAAATCATCTTGGAATGTTTTGAAGAAGTCAGAGTTTACCACCCCTGCTTTTTCTGAGTGTCTTTGTCTTCCTGTCCTTCCACATCCCTCTCCAGCACACACAAATTGGAACTGCAGCTATAGTCTGGTTTGGAGTATTGGGAATGCTACAGGGTTACTTCTGATGCTTGTAGAGTGTCTGTACTTGAAGTAATACAGATTTAAGTGTAATGGTGATATGCCTGAAATGGGTTTGGGGTGGGGATTTTTGGTGATGGAAGAGATGTGGTATAAACCAGGGCATCCTGTAGAACACCCTTCTTGCACTGTTGACATGTGAGCCTCAAACATCTAAGTGCTCTGTGCACATATGAATGATGTGTGTGCCTAGGATGGGCAACTTGGGGCAGTCAAATTCATTGCTAGTTCTGGAACCATAAGTAACCACAGCAAGTTCCTCCTCCTGTGCATTGCACCTGCTTGTAATGTAGTCAGCTCCCTGGTGTCAGCTCAGTAGCAGGAATCAGCTCAGGAGGTATTGCATTCCAAGTAGAAAATGTCATTAGATTATTAATTATAAGTTAATTAAATTTAATTAGCAGTGTTCCCTGGCAGATAAAAGGCCCAACTGTGTTCTGGGATGCATCAAGCACTGTATTGTTAGCCAGTGAAGGGAGGGTGATAGTCCCACTCTGCTCTGTGCTGGTGCAACCTTGAGTACTGTGTGGACTTTTGGACACCACAATATAGGAGGGATATGAAGCTCTTGGAGAGCATCCAGAGGAGAGCCATGAAGATGAAGAGTCTAGAGGGGAAGCCATACATGGAACAGCTAAACTCACTTGGTTTGTTCAGCCTGGAGAATTGGAGACTGAGTGGAGACCTCATTGTGGTCAAGATGGGAAGTGGAGGGGCAGGACCTGATCTCTCTGGTGACCAGCAATAAAACCCAAGGGGATGATGTGAAGCATAGTGAGGAGTATCTAGAAGAATAAGGAGCTGTGGAGAGAGGTTAATGGTGGTTGCAGAGCAGAGCAAGGAGCAGTCAGAAGGAGAGGCTATGAGAGGGGAAACAGATCACACTACAGCAAGACCTGAATGTCCAGGACTTCAAGTGGCAATGAAAGCCACTAGCTGTCCTAGTAATGTGAGGCACTTAGAGTTAGGCTGAAGAAATCAAGGTAATAGAGGAAACAATCTATCATTCTATATTATTTTTTCCTTTCCACATTTAATAAAATATTTTTAATATACTCATAAATGCTTATAGGTGACAAGAACTGACGTCTGGAACTCCAGCTAAGTGTTGCCATGTGTTTGGATAATAGCTCAAACTCCTATTTTTGCAAGTGGCATCTTAACATTTCAACTTAGCCCATGTTGGAACCAATGATTTCTTCACAGCAGAGATATGGCAGATGTAGAGGTAGCATGGATATCTCTCTGGGGTGGAATATCCCCAGGCCCCATCATTGTAATTGCACCATAGAGGTCTTCCTTTTGAAAATCATTCGTGTCTGAAGGGTTCACCATCCTCTCCCCATGAGAAGTAATTGATGTGGAAGCATTCATGCACATAGTGGATCATTACCCAGTGATAAAAGCCAGTCTCTGTTAACACCCAGGACTCATGCATCATACAAATTGAAATATTTCTAAGGGTTAAAGGGAACAGAGCAATGAAATTCTGACCTGTGGATCGATAAGGAATGTCCAGCAATGTGTGGCTCTTAATCAAAGCCTGGCTGGTCATTTGTATCAACATGAAAGGTCATTGATGCACTTTCAGAGAAAAGACTGACAACTTTCCAAAACACCTACATTCCCTGATCCTTCACATCTTTTAATGAGCAAGAAATGTACAAGAGGAAGTTTCTTCAGGTTGAAAAATACAATAACAACTTAACTAAAAGAGAGCAGATATGAAACTGGAAATAAACCTTTCAGTCTTCTTTGACTGACAAAGCTGACACCAACAGAGACTTTTGTATCCAAGTTCCCTTTAAGAGCCCTGGCAGTGTGAACTCATCTTGTAACTCTATAGGAGCTAAATTTTAATACAACAGACACTTCATCCATCTTTAGGAGAATCTATTAACAACATTTAAAGTAATACTTTTCTGAACAAATGTTGCTCTAGATGGTTTTAATCCAGCTCTGTATGAAACCACATTTTCTTTTTCATGCTATTAGTAAATGTCTGAATGATAACCACAGTATTTGTATGCTCTTGACATAATGGCAATATCTGTAAGGTAAGTTATTATGCAGCAGTTATGCCAGCAGTGTCAGTAATGACTTTCAGATTTGTTCTGTTAAAAAATACATAAGTAACCTACCTTCACATAAACAGAGAAACACATCATGAAGATCTTGGTTTTGTAGTTACTCAGTTTTACTGTGAAAACTTTGCCATACTAAGGATTAAATGAAACTTCATTATTTGTGCTGTACAATTGCAAAATGGACAGTAGGTCAGTCAATCTCCTTCAGAACTAAACACTCCAAAATATCACCATTAAAAGTGTTGTGTTATATTTTGGTCACACTGTGTTGTATAGAAGTCAGTATCAACAGGAAAGTTTAAAATTGGTGGAAAGTTCTTACCATTAATTGGACTTAGAGACCAAAACAAACAAACAGAATTCAAGGTGTTTGGAAAGTGACTGATTTTGTTTGGTTAACTCCTCCTGAGAAAGCTCTTGTGTGCTGATCAAGTGAAAAAAAAAAGATAGAGGTACTAGTGAAATTTTTATGTGTTATGAAATTTCTTCCTGTAATAATCAAACCATAAATGAAATTCTAATGATTAGCCACAAAAAGTTCACTAGACCTATTAGTGAGCATACTGGTCCCAAGAGAATAAACTACATGTCTTCTTTAATATATATTATGAACCAATGGGGCTACATTCCAGATTTCCTGAAAGTTGCTGTATTTAACTCCCCTGAAATACACTCATGTTTATTTTAAGAGTTAAAATGCTTGAGGTGCAGTCTATCTGGATAAAGTATGGCTCATCAGGCCAAAATTCTGTATTTGTGATAGCTCCTTTAAGATGTGAGTCTTCTGGCATGCCTTTCATGACCTTTCTTCAGTGTTTCTTCTAGGGTATAAAACAAAGCTCTTCATGAAAAAAAAACAACAACAAACCTGCATCCTGCTGAGCAGAGAAACTGATATATGTGTACAAAACATGCTGTATCTAATGATGCCATTGTGGTCTTTACCATCCCTCATAAGTGTCCAAATATTGTGATCTTAATGAATTTCCTTCATAGCATGTAAATAGGATTCATTTTCTCCTGGAAAAAATTACATTGAGTTTCTAAGGAAACAACATTCTTGCATGTATGTTACTTAATGTGGTTGTCTGTGGTATTTTAATTAATGTACTTCTATTTTACCAACCCATTCATAGACCTGAGAGGTCTATGAGGGGGGCCAACCAATTTCTGTTAACAGTGTGCATATTTTATTCCTCTCTTTTTAAAATGCATATTCCACAACAAAAATCTAATTATTTTAGAAGTATGTGAGCCACCAAGACAGGATGGAAATGACAACATTTTGTCATTATTTTTATTACAAGGGATGTGAGGTTGCCATGGATCTGCTTACCTAGCCAACTGCTGAGGTTTGATTCCAGCCAGCAACTAAACATCTACACAGCCATTCTCTCACTCCTCTCCCTAGTGTGATGAGGAAGAGAACAGGAAGAGTAAAGGAGGAAAAAAGAAATCATGGGTTGAGATAAAGACAGCATAAGTGAAGGAAAGAGGTAAGAAACCCTCAAATGACTCAAAGAGAACTTCTCACAAGCAGGCTGATGTCCAACCTGTCTATGACCTGTCTGTGAGGCCATACCACATCCTCCCCAACACCCTAGCTAAATTTTTATTGCTTAGAATAACACCAGATACATCTGTATATCCCTTTGGCCAGTTTAGTTCAATTCCCCCAGCTGTGTTACCTCCCAATTTCTTGCCTACACTCACTGAAGAGGAAGGGACATGGAGAGAAATAGTGACAGGCTTAGTACTACAAGTACTAAAGTACTAAAATATTGGTGTGTTAGCAACACTGTTGTAGTTGACAAACCCAAAATATAGCATTATGTAGGTTGCTATGAAAGTTAACTTCATCCCACAGTTAATGAAACTGATGGAACAGCTCATGCTCATCCTGGGTTTTCCAACAATGAAATAAAAATAAATGAAAATTAAAATATCAGTCCCTAGAAACTGTGATTTTTTTTCTCCTGATTTGTCTGACTGATGTAAAGATTGAAACATGATTCTGTGTGCAAAGCCTAGACCCTACAGGAATGACCTGGCTGCTTGGGCTAGAGATTGCTTCTCTTTCACAGATGGTCTAATACTCTTCCCCATTACCACTGTATGATTTTCATTATATATTGGTCCAGTTGCAGCTCTCTCCTCCTTTCTTTCATTATAAAACATTTAGTGTCTCATGAATAGACAACTTTCATGGAAACTGGTGATATTATTAATATTCTCTCTTACTAAGTAACAATTGTGAGGATGTAAATATGCACATTCGAAAGACAGAACTGAGAGTGTTGCCACATCAATATCACAGTAACTGAACTTTTCTGCTGCTTTTCTCATCAGGCATGCCTTTTAGCTCTCCTTTTAGGTGAGCTCTTTGCTGTTAGAGAAATTCAGCCAACTTCACAACAAGTGAAAGCTCCAGAAGCATCCCTAAGACAGAATCCTATCGTGTTCTGCGCTAGGACACAGGCTTCATGGTGTCTTTATGAAAGAACACTATTATAACATGAACAAAGTCTTCCTTTAGCTGAAAAGAGTTGATGTCAATAGCACAAAAAAGAATAATAATAATTAAAATGGCAGGAATAGTATTTTCTTCTCTTGCTGAAGAGAAGGAACAAGAACAGCTTCTCCACTGAGTGGGCATTGTTCAAGTCTAGCTTTAGACTTAGGTCAGGGTCACCCTGGCAATGGATTTGTGTTCTCTTGTGTCTAGCTATTAACACCTACTCTAAGTTGTTATTGAGTTATGTAAACACCACATGGTTTAGATGCTAAAAACCAAATTCTCAGATGCTAATCTTGTACTATTTCTGCAAAATAGATGTAGCACTCCGTTTAGTTCCCTGCGTGTAGTTCAGTCATTGCTGTGTAATAGTCCATAGGCCTTTGATGGTCATATAAAATAAGAATATATGCTCAAAGGAAGTCTTGATGCACTATTAATTAGTAGAATAAGGTGTTTTGTTGAACACTTGTGTTCATAGTCAAGTGATGTGTTCTGAGAGGTATGCTCAGTGGAAGTTTGTATCCATGGCTTCCACACTGAGGAAAAAAAGACAACACATAAAAGGCTATACTGTCACAGTCTGTGTTTTAACCTGCAGAGGGAATTGTTCTCAGGGAGTATCTCCAGCTCTGAAGGAGAGAGGAGAGGCACTTTTCAGGACAGATTCCAGCTGTATTTGTGTAAAGCAGGAGAAAGGAAGAAACACAGCTCCAATCTTTTCTGATCAGGATGGTGAAGAGGATGGCAGAAAACCCTGGGTGGAAATTTTCTGTCATGCCTGCTTCTTGAGCAGTGCAGGTAGGTACCAGTGTCACACAGACTCATTTTCATAATATAAATGATCTGTTAATATGATCTAATTCAATAGAGTACCCAAATCACTGAGATAAGAGCAAGCTATGTGCATAATTCTCCATTTTAATTAGCCCCATGAATCTCAGAAATTTACTTTTAATAGCAAAAGGTAAATCCAGAGAATTTTGATGTAGTGAGTAAAGCAGTTTTGGAAAGGAACAGCTTGTAGATAGTTCATCTGATGTGAACCAGCCTCTCACAGCTCTCACACCTGATAGTCTTTTATGGTAGATGCTAAGATAGTAGCATGATAGAGACTACCACTAAGCTCTAATTCTGCCATAAATCTGAGTTCACTACATTACAGTCAAACCCTCACAGTCCAAAAAGAAGCTCCTTTAAAATTGCCTTGCTCTCTTATACCAGTTCACCTTCTAGTTCTTGATCATTGAGTGGCTTAGCCTTAGTATGCCAGATGTTATATGACAGTAAATAAGCTGAATGTCTTAAACTGACAGCATTCATACATCCATCAGTCTCCCTGTTCAGTGCTGACATTCTGAGCATGTCTGCCATCCTCCAAGGAATCCAGGTCTGCTAATCTGATTTCATGTACTCATTTTCTGTAGTACTTCACTGTGTGGTACAGCTTTCCGTGGCCAAGCAGCAATAACTATCCACAGTAATGCCTTTTGATTAGTCTCTGGGTATGTGTTTATGATTGCTTCTTTGAGCTGACAGAAAAGGATAGGCTTTCATTTAACATAGTTTAACTTATAGATCAATCATCTCACCTAAACTGTTGCAATATCATTCTTCTCTGTACAAAGAAGTTTGTTAAGAGCAGTTAATCAAGGCAAAAAAAGTACAATATTGACAGAATGGGGAAGACTGCAATGCTTTATTTGTTCTTAAACATGTATGAAGAGGTCATAAAAGAAAGCAAGGCTATTAAAGTCTCATACAATCATTTGGCAGCAAATTCTGTGAGCTCCTTTAAAATATTGTCCTTGTGAATTATTTGTGGCATTTTTCAAAATGATCCTTTTCTGTTCTCATTTTCTACACCTATCAATTGACTGCTACAAGGAAAGGCATTTTTTATTACTGTACTCATCCAAGAAAAAGGGGGGAAAAAAATTACTGACAGACCTTCAGAGAAATAGAAAGCAGTAATAGTTTGTGTCAGTCCATTTGAGAGCAGATGAATAAAAAGACAGTAAAACCAAGCTGGTAATATTGCCCAACTAATACATTATGCCAACCCCAACTGTATTCAGGATTAGTTAATGTAACTTTTGCACAGCTTCTGGGACTTTTAATGGACCTATTTTCCTTTCTGCTGCAGAAGATAAATCTGTGAAATCTCTCTTAATCTCCCACCATCACTATGGCAAATTTTGGTGCAGTTTTGCCTTTAACAATCAATCTCAACCCTAGATGACATAGCAAGATTTTTTTGGCTCTTATATTGTTTTGTGCAATAGTGTTGGTGCAAGAAGTCCAGAAAATCTGGGCTCCTCTTTTCCCCACTTCTTTCAACACTGC
The DNA here is from genome assembly GCA_013396975.1 of Bucco capensis. Lineage (NCBI taxonomy): Eukaryota > Metazoa > Chordata > Aves > Piciformes > Bucconidae > Bucco > Bucco capensis. The sequence continues at coordinate 23,925 of VWZO01010263.1, forward strand.
TTTAAAACACATAGAATCCTAGAANAGCTTCTCAGCCACCAGCACCCCAAGTTCTTTTCTGGAGGGCTGCTCTCTATCATCATTTTTTGCACTCAGATCAAAACTGTCTGAGCAAAACTTGAATTTTCAGGGTTTTTTTTAATGATGGAAATAAAATTGATGCAGAATAACTAGAGCTTCAAGCTGCTGAAGGGCTCTAAAGTAGAGGATATATATATTTTTTATATATATATCTATATGCTATATATATATAGGATATATATATCCTCTATCTTTTTTATATATATATATAATATTATATATATATATTATTTTATATATATATATATATTGTTCAAAGAACGGAACAATAACATGATCTGAAGCAAATTTAGAGAGCCACTCAAGAATCCTTGTGCCAAGCTGTCAGCATACTCACATGAATACAATACCAAGAATTTCTTGCATTTCCCAGGGTAACATCCTAGGACTCTATGGGATCTTTCTCAGATTTATATCTAGAGTCCACTAGTGAAGACTTTTTTTCTTTTCATGACTGGAGACTGAGACTCTTACTCCTTCTTGATTTGCAGTGGAGAGCATCTGGCTTATATCTGAAATAATAATTATCTTCTTCTGACACATTTATGAGTTTTCCCTTCATTAATTTTTATCTGGGAAATATTCACTGCTATGGTAGGGTAGTTTTAGAACAAACACCTGGTTTTTACAACTCTTATCAGAAATTTGCAAGGTTTCAGGCAGGGAACAGCTTAAACTTAATGAAGTGAAAAGCTTAACCCTTTGGGCCTTTTTTTGAAGACTCTCAGTGATACCCTTTCCAGTAGCTTTGAAGGGTATTTTTTTCCTTTACTCTCTATATGTTGTTCTCCCTCAGTGACTCCTAGCTCACAAGATGCCATTACTTTCTGCAAACCAGAAGGAGCAGAAAGTAAAGTATAGAACAGAAGTCATTGAAAGACCAGAAACTTTTCCCAGGATACAAAATTCATTCCTAATTCATTATCTTTCTGAGTGCAAACACAAAATAAACGTACTGTCTTTGCATCCTCTGGTGGCCAAACCTCTGCACATTTTTCTGCATACATGTTAATTACTTTTTTTACCAAAGAATCCTTGATATGTGCTGGTATTTATTTCCTTTTCAGATGGTTAACAACATCTGGCAACAATCATTAAAGGTATCTAGGTATCCCTTAACTCAGTTAAAAAGTACTGTGTGAAAACAGCAAAATAATTCTGTGAGCTGAACAGAATTTGACAATTTTTTATCATCTTATAAAGCATATGAAATAGCTGACAAATTTCCTCTGAAAGTGTAGGAGCAACAATTTGAAGTTGATGAGATGATAAAGTACTTAGATTGTAAAATACACTGAGACAGCTCTCTCTCTTAAAGAGAAAATCCTTGCCCAATAAAGCTGCAAAACATATTAAATTGAATTAAGATCTAATGCATACAGCCTCATAACACAGCCAAATCATGACAATATTCAGCATATAACTTACTTCTCATATTTATGACACACATGTATCTTGTTTCGTGAAAAATACACCTACACCAAAAAAAGACTCTTGAGTTTTTGAAGGTGAACACTCATGGACAGTGCTCTTTTTTTCTTTCATTTTGGTTGTGATTCACTACTTAACAGTTTAGAAGCAAAATGCTCCTTTGTTCCCACACTATGTGCAAAGGAAGGCTTTTCAAAGCCCTGAGTGTTGACCCAGCTCTCTCTGCTCATGCCAATAGGAGCCTTACCTCTGACTCTGGTGGAGAGGAATTTTTTGATATGTATTGTTTGCTTTTCCTTCTCGTTGAATTTCTTTCAAAAAAGGCAAAAAGTTTCTGTGTTGGAAACAAGAGAAGAATGAATTCAACCATGTCTGGGCACTGGCAAAAGCAAAGAATTAGCAGCTAGGACAGTGCACATTCTCTGTGCCAAGGAATAGCATTACAAATAAAGTGTAGTTATTACACTGAATTCCAGACCTATTTTTTTTCTTCTTTCTACTGCCAGAAACTCTGCAGATGATTAGCAAGTATTTTCAAGACCACCTTTTATCTTTGTCATATAAAGATTAACTTTCCAAAGCCAACATTCCCTTTGTACAGCAGTAAAATATCCAATACAATACAAGCCCAGTTTCACTTTGAAACTTGTAGACACCACTGTAATACAAGAAAATAATGTTAGGTGGTGAGAAATACAGATGTGGTCAAAAGTCAGCAGAGGAATTCATGGTGGGAAAAAAAAAAAGCTGAGAAATTATAACAATTGTGGTTTTAATCATTTCCTTATTGATTTCTATGGCAAAAAAAGACCTTAGTAAGTAATTTGTGTTAAAGCTGATGAGGAAGACACCACATGAATGATTTCCTGAAAGAAAATGTGTTTTTTCTTGAATTTTTTTTCCTCTTTTTGAGGAACAAGTTACTTTCCATCTGAAAATGAAACAAGGGTTTAAAATGTTTGTCTGATCAGCATCACTATGGTATGAAAATAGAATAACAATATAGTACCTGTATTTAAGAAACAGAATATGAGCCCTCTGTTTTCTATGTCATACAAGATACTAGAATGTATTGTACAGCAATGTTCACACAGAATTAAAAGAAATGGAAATATAACATAAAATGCTACCTAATGATGATTTGACATAGATCATGACACACTGATTGGTAGTTTTCTCTGAGCAAATTACTAGCTTTCTATAGAGAGAAAACATATGATGGTCACAGATAATTTGGGTCTATCATTTGATACTGGCCATATGGGAAACAATTAGGAAGGCAAAAATGCTGATTAATACAAGAATAATAAGCTGAACAAGCAACCAGCTAAATGAAGAAGAGCTGTGGGGCTAAAAGAAGGTATTAACTAAACTTGTTAATGATAGATAGTTTGGATGTGTTTTCAGTACAGAAGAATGAAATGGAGAAAAAGCTCAGTAACCTTGATGAACCAAATAGTAGCAACAAATTCTTTCTGTAAATCTCTGCTGCTCTGAATGCTGATTGTGCTAAGCAAGCAAGTGCCCTGTGTCATGTCAAGATTCCATCAAGACTCTCAGAATAACTATCACCCTAACTCTTTTCCTGTATTTCCAAATGCAGGATGTACAGGATGAGGCCTTGCACAGTAGAAGAGGATTTGCTTTTCCTTTTTGACTGCACACCCAGTGACTAAAACAAGCAAAAAATATTTGAAGAAGATTTTAACTTGAATTCTTCATCTTCTTTCCCATTTGAGGTTATTTTAGCATATTACTCTTTATCTTTTTAAATGGCTATGTCAGAGAGATTAGGACAAATTTAGTCCACTCCATTGATACAGAGGAGACTTCTGTTGTGTTTCCTTCTTTAGCTTTATATTGAGTGTATATTTTGTATATCAATATTTTAATTTTAATAGAAATGGTAAAGCAGCAATTAGAACTCTGGACTGCTCCTTTCTACCTAGCTAATGGACTATAAATTCATGTTTAGTTTTAGAGTCACAGAATGCTCTGGGTTGGAAGGGACATCTAGAGGTTGTGTAGACTTTTCCTTCCACCCTAAATTCTTCATCTAACCCCACTTCATTTAGAGAAGGTTTGACAGGACCATGTCCAGTCGAGTGTTGGGTAATACTCAAGATGAAGACTTCATTATCTCTCTGTAATATATTTCAGTGCTTGACCACCCACATGGTAAAAAACAGCTTTTCTTTACAAAACTACCTCATACTCACTCTCTAATCCAATCGACTCCTGATATTTCTTTCTCCTTGATAGGAGATTCCCAGATCCCTTTCTGATGTTTCTTACTTATTGCTCTACTGAATCTAGATGTCAATTCTTTTGGAACTGTAATCTTAAGTCTGACTTAGACTCATCCTGAGGGGAGGATCAGCAAGAAAATTTATATGAATTTACTCCAGGTGAAGCACAAAACATGTGCCAGGCAGATAGTGCTTTCAAAGGACATTAAAAAAGTCCCTCAATCCAGTCAAACACCTTTACTATATCTGTTGAAAGAATTATATGAATACTAGCAAGAAGTACCAAACTTTACTGGTACTTTGAGCATTTACAGTCATCCTAACAAATGACTCTGTCCCCATAAAAATCGAATTAAGTATTTATGAAGTAGGGTAGGAGACTACCTTTCCTAGGATAAGGGCTATAATGTCTCTATACTTAGTGGGAGGGAGGGAAGAAATCTATAGGTGGGACATTTGTTTCTTAACTGACCTTCTTTGTAAGCATATTGGGATATCCAGCTCCTGTGTGGAAGAAAACGAAACAAATAAGTCATAATAAGGATCAGGGTGAGGGGAGCATGGCTTTTAAGGTACTGCTAAGAATCCATTCAAATTGGCAGCTTTATGATGTTTTTCCCCTTCATTTTATTAACTACTTCAACTGTTATGTTTCTATTTAAAGAGATAAATTGTTCTGAGAATAATCCACGTGATTTTATATTTTTTAGATATCAGAGTTGATACTTTTCAGGTTTCTTTTTCAGGATGGACTATTATTAGGATGCTCTAATGGAGACAAAGTTTTAGTTAAAATTCTCCTTACACCATAGCATAATTAACTCACAGGTTTTTCAATGGTAGAGGACCAGCACCTGTTTCATAATAAAAACCTGTAATATATATGATTCTATTTACAGCAGTGTATTCAGTTTAACTTTCAGACCTGGCTTGATTGTATCTTCATGCTTCTGCCTTATATTGTGTGGGTAAACTAGAGAAGAACCTCAGTGAGAGGAAGAAATAGTTTTACTCACCTTATTTTGGGGAAATCAGTTTTTTTTTCTTGGTTTTGTTCTTAGATAAATATGGAGAGCACTTCATTAGAATGTTATTACTTGCTCCTTTCCAGAAAAATCCTAGATATTCACTTTTTTCCCAGCTGTGAGCACAAAATATGTTAAGTATTAAAATATAGTATGGTGACCATAGACTCTGTGTGGTTTACTGGAGAACTTTTGCCTAGTACCTGGCTCACTTTTCCCTTTAACCTCAAGAAAGTCTCCATAAAGATATTTTTAATGATTTTTACACATGACACACAAAGCCCTCTTCCCCTGAAACATCTTGAACAAGGTTGCTGATGATGGTTCTCTACTACAATATAAAATAGCAGCTTCACTCAGAGTAGTTTTTGCAAGGAATGTGTTTATTCTACAAATGGAACCATGGCATGCTGTGGTATGATAAGCAAGTAGTGAACATCTCCCACTGAGGGATGCCCCTAAGCCACAAGAGCTCCAGGAGATCTGCTGAGTGAATCTCCTGTTGCTTTATTTGGCTCTTGCTGGCACCCATTTCACTGCTGACTGGACAAATGCCATTCAACAATGAAATATCCTTGCCTGGAGGCTTTGACACAGATGGGGCTGGTCAGATTTGTCTTTTTAAGGGTAAGAAATCAAGCCCATGACCTTTTTTTACTGATGATGGTATTGTGCTGTATTTTGTACAGAAGAGCTGCTCACTGATGGAGTTTCTATTGTACATCTATCTCATTTTTATTTCTTTAGGTTTGTGAATTTTATAGGTTTTTTCTTTAGGTTTTTTTACCTGAAACTCCATGTCATCATAGATAAATACAAAATGATCTATCAGTGTACTTGAGGCAAAGATAATACATTATCCTGCTATACACAGTTATGAAAATAAAACAAAGTGACAAATACCACATCTTGTTCACAATTGACTAATCAATGGGAGGATTACAATATCTAAGGCTTAAAAAATAGTTAGTAATAAGATGTAAAACAACTACTAGTCCCACTAGACTGTTACAAATTGTTATAGAGTAACAATTAATAAATTGCCACACGATGAGGTGCTATAAACAGATACACCAAGTGTATGTGTGTAGGTCACTAAAAAGGCAGAGTTTTTTAAATTACTTGCTCATTATGAAATGTTTTCTCACTTCTGATGCTTAGTCATTGGTTGGCAGAATTTAATCTTCAAGAATACTTCAATATTTTATAGAGAAACAGCACAAATAACAGTGTTATATGTAGGTTGCTTCACTTTTGGACATTCTCAGGTCTAAATTGTTACTATAAAGTTGTTTGAAATGAAAAGTTGGAAGTTTAAATGGAAAACTGTTTTGTATGTTGTAATCAGTTTGTGAGAAATGTAATTGTAGCCCAGGATTCTATTTAAATAGTTGTTTCCCATGCTGTAATTACCAGGCAAGAAGAATAGAGTTGCTAAACTACAGTGAGATTGAATTTACTTCAGAGTACACTGCTGGCTCAAAGGCAGATGGGATAGCTCCCAAGGTTATGGATTTCAAGTCTCAAAGTCTCCAGCAGATGACTTCCTGCATAATCACACTTTTCAAAGAGCTCAGAGGCTGGACTTCAAAACAGAAATAAGTATCCATCAGAGATACTGAAAAAAAAATAGAAATAAATCAACATTAAAACTGTGATAGAAGAATCAATACCTCTTCATAGAAAAATATTCCTAGCTTTTTTCTAGCCAAACATTTCCTGCATGAAAGGTGTGGAAATCTCCCAGTTCTTAAAACTGATAAAATTCCAAATGTAGATATGTAGAGAGATAACTGGAGACACAGAGATAACCAGACCTCTGTAGACACGATGTAGAGATGTCTACACATCTCTCATTACCTCTGCCTCCTCAGACTTCTCCTATCCATGAATAACAGCACATTTTAGTGCCACTTCAACAGTTCATTATGATATAGCAGCCTTGAAATCACATGGGTCATTTCTACAGAGATTTGTAAGATGCTGAAGGGAACACTGTCTGTATTATGTTACACAGTTCTCTATTGACCATGATCAGAGCAGCTTCAAGAACTATAAAGCAGACAGATGTCCTTTCACCTTTTGCTTATAAAGGAATACATACACCTTCCTAAACAAAAATTGCTATAAGCTTAAGGGTAAGTGCCTGTTAGATAAAAGCCCTGCAGCTGCTGGGTATGTTTATTTATATATATATTAAAGCATTTTAAGATTGTGGGTGTATTGGAAGTAAATGATTTAACTACATTCAGCTGTCCTGCAAGTTGTTTGTAATTACAGCTTTTGCTTTTCAGATGTGCATAATAAAGATTTTAGTGTAGCTCCCTGCAGCAATTGCTGACTCTTCAGTACACTTGACAGTTCAATCACCCAGGATATCTTCATGTTCAAGTGAGGCAAAAAATAAAACAAAAGAAAGATAGAAGCAGCACGAGGTAATGCCTCCTGTTATTGGTGCCTCAAATTAGTTTGCTTTGCAATGATAACTCCTGAAATGTTACCATGGATCAGCTGAACTGTCCCAGCTCCAGGTAAACACTTGATCTGCAGTGAGATACAGCAAGGTGATTAAAATAAGCTTAAATTTAGCAAAATTAGTTTGAATGTGACAAACCTGAACCTAGTAGTGGTTAACTTGGTATGGAGTGGTTACATGGTGTTTTAATTTGAGTCCTCAGGTTAGTTATTCCTGTCAATTGTAATATTAACATTTTTATAAGGTTTGTTCCACTGCTTTTTCCTCTTCAGTTTTATTTAGAGGAGAGAAGGAAAAGCTCAAAATGAAGGCAAGAATCATTTCTGAAATAACAGGGAAGAGCAGCTATTTAAAACAAATGAACTTGTAACAAGCTTACAACACTGTAACAGCAGGATGCAGGAGAAAAAAAAATGTAAAAATAGCCACTTCAAAAAATTGTTTATTAAAGCCCTCATCTCCACAGCAGGAAATAAAAAGAAAAATACTGAAACAGCCAACTTAAAAATTATTTATTAAAAAATGCATCACTAGAGATGTGCAGAAAGAAAACAGTTTACCCAGCATCTTAAAATAAATTTATTCAGCTATGCCCCAGCAGGAAACACTATAAAAAGTAAAATTTCCACTGTGTGAAAAATAAATAAATAAAAATATTTTCAAACAAGGGAAATGAAAGAAGTCCTTTTAAAATAGTTGCTATAGCTTGTATTGCATTAGTGAAGTATAAAGCCAGCTCTATTCACCAACAGCTTCATCCTTTATAATGTCACATTCCCTGGCCACATTTGACCAAAATGCATTTCAACAGAAACATGGGAGAGGTGCCTGCTACCTCAAGTTTAAACTTTGGTGAGCTCACCACCTTTTATAGCTGATTTCTTTACCTTATATTTTAAATTATATTCTGTCTAGCAAGCCTGTTTTCAAAAGGGTGATAGGGATGTTCTGAAAGTTTCTTTTCCAGCCCAGCCATGCTTTTCCCTGGGAACCCATCCTCTTGTGCAGCATGTGTCAGTTGTATTTGTGCATGAAGATAGTATCCAAAGTTGCATAGAAGCACAGTATCTGCAAAGAAGCCAAGGACTGCCTACTGACCACGGAGGAGGATGCTGGGAGCTCATTCTACTATGACATATGTTATTCCATTGGCCTCACTGAGGTTGGTTCTGATCATCATCGTCGTGGCTAGACTTCACGAACAAAGTTCCANTATGTTAGTCTCATAGCTCATGGATTATATATTTTTATATATTTATATGTGAAATGCAGATCCAGTTAGTTTGAAGCAGTGGAAAAAGCAAGCTACAGAACTAATAGCTCCTCCTTAGAACTACTATATACTTCTTTCCTTTGTTTTTTCCTAATTCATCTGTAGGATGACAAGGGAGGGAAGCTGGAATCCTAAGACCATCAGGTAATCTCAATTACTATGGAATCACATGAAGATAAAAGCAATATTTAAGGTATAAATTGTCTCTAAAGTCCTTCTTTCTCCCTTCTTTCTTCTTGGTCAACCTGCTGTTCCCACAGGCTTCAATAAATAGCATTTCCAAATTCATAGGCATCATCCGTGACTGAAAACACTATTTTGCATATTTTCTGTTTTCAAATACTTTGTATCCACATGAAAGTGTCAGTAGTGACAGAACATTATGACTTAAAATGCTAGCCATGGACCTTTTTTCTCCTGTAGATCTATGGTAATACTTATATTCAGTGTAATAATGATTACTATAATGTTTATATGAGACCAAAGATAGGTGGAGCAAGCCAAAAAAAGCCATTCTCATTTCTTCAGCAACTTACTAATTTAATATATATTTGTCTGTGGTACTATTGTAAGAGTTAGTAGCTAGTAGGGAAAGGTAGCTGGCTAGTAAAGGAAAATTCTTGTGGAATTTCATCTGAAAAAAAAAAAGTAGGAGGAACTTAACTCTCAACACAAGGAGAATTTCATAGCATTTCAGGTATTTAAACCTTCATTTAAAATACTTCATGTCTCACTGAGAACATTGGACATACCCTTTAGTTGTGTTGTGTATTTCCCCTATTGTGCACTACCAAAATGCTTTTTTGTCCCCACATTGATTTTGGAAGAGTAAAGTATAATGTTTCATAATAGGTTTCTTATTATTTTTAAGGGTTTTAATAACAACATTCAGGAGATATTATTGTTCTCCTTTCGTAGGAAAATTCCTTTTTGGTTGTATTAAAAACCATTTATCTAAGGAGTTTAACAATATTAAATTCCTATATAAAGAAGTTCTTGTATTAATATGTGTATTTTATGCCACTTCAGCTGTAGTTCTATCTTTAATTTCATATAAGCTATTTGGAGTTGATTAACTAGCATATAATCTCTGCCAGCCCAATACAAGAAAAGTTGGTGGTGTATTTTTAATCATCTATATTCAGAGCTGGAAATTAATTTTACTTTGATTTAAAAAAAAACAAACCACACACACCATCTCCTGATTAAAACTTAAGCAGTCAAACATCTCAGGCATTTAACTTCAATGTTGTGTCCTCCTCTATCAGAACAAAATTGGGCATTTTCCTATACACAATAGAGGGGGGGAAAAAAAGCAATTACTATCAATCAGTGACTAAGCAACAGATTGGAGTATTTAGAAAGACTCATTCATACACAGATTTGCAGCAGTGTTCAGCTCTTCTGATTAGATTCCATAGATTTGAAATTGTAGCTAATTAGGCTGTCATAGGTTCATTAATGGCTCTACTGATTCAGCACTCCCTCACCTGCATGCATATTAAAGCTCATTAGCTCCCTTGTCTAAACTACCACCTGCATTAATTGCTGCTGATGCACTAGGACTCTTCAGCAAGCTCTTCTGACAACTAGTCTACCTGCTTGGAATCCCCACTGCCCCCAGAGCTCTTCAGGAGAGCTAGCACATCAAGTTCAGAGCGTTTCACACATTGTAATGCTGCAGCTGTTATGAGGGCAGTCAAGCCTGTTTTCTGCTTAACAGCAGGAAATAAATCATTAGCAATGCCTCTACTGTAATGCTTGCCACAGGAGCAGTTTATTTGCTCTGGAGTCTCACTACCTAACAGCATTTTACAAGAAGGCTGGAGAGGGTCTGTTTGCAAAGGCCTGGAATGAAAGGACAAGAGGCAATGGTTTTAAACTGGAGAGGAGGAGATTTAAATTGGACATTAGGAAGAAGTTCCTCACCACAAGGGTGGTGGAACACTGGAACAGGTTGCCCAGGGAGGTGGTTGAGTTCCCATCCCTGGAGGCATTCCAGGTGAGGCTTGACAGGGCTCTGGGCAACCTGATCTAGTTAGGGATGTCCCTGCCCACTGCAGGGGGGTTGCACTAGATGAGCTCCAGAGGTCCCTTCCAACCCTAACCATTCTAGGATTCTATGATTCTACGATCATGTACTAACAAAGTGCTAAGGGAGAGCCAAATGACATAAATCATCTACTATGACCAAGAAGAATAGGTGACCTCATGTTAGAATAGGATTGCTGTGACCTCTTCAGTTTAAACATTGGGTGAGTTATCTAGCATAAGGACAGTGGGACACAGTTCTTAATAGTCCTTTAGTTTATGTAGGTGTCCTCACACATACCAGGGTGCTAGATTATGTACCAGAGACGATACAGCTTACAGCTCAAGTGACAAATCAAAGTGGTAACTGGTTAGGAGCTTCTTCCTGGCTCCTGCTTTCCAGGTAGTTACAATCAAAGATGGACCAGTAAGCTACTATGTGACATAAATTCAAAACACATCTGATAACATTACCCATTAACTCAAATACATCTGATAACGTTACTGACAGCAATTTGCTTTGCTGAACAGTTGAAAACTGCAGACAATGTCTTGCCTTATCATGGAGAGTTTTGGGGTAAGCAATGGACACATTTCAAAGAAGGTAACCTCAAGTGTAGTTTTGTTTCAAATTAATTGTGCTGAGAAAGCATTATTGTTTTCCCTTAGCAGTTCAATTGATTTCATTTCAAAATAATGTTGAATGTTTATAGTCATATTTTATACATACTTGTATTATCAATCTCTCAAAGTTTCTTTTTTTCTCTCTTCAGGATATCAAACTAAATAGCAACACTTTGAAATGAAATAATTTGATTTTTTAAATACTGAAATTGCAGTAGCAGAATTTCTACGTGTTGATTTATACAGAAATACATATATACATACACAAGCATCTACATCACCCAAAAAGTTTTGTGTATATTAGAGCAAACAGAGAATTCACAAAGTTTTGCTTGACTGTTGTTCACTGTAAGGAATATTTTTGGGGGAATGAACCATTCTTGCATCTTCTTTCCCTAGGAATTATCAAAGATATCTCCTGAAACTTGCTATCTGCTACAAAATATTGAATAGATATTTGGAAGAAGAAGGACTACAAGTGAAGAAGACTCTCTGTTTCCTACTCACAATTGTAAATTTACCATACAAACTGACATTTTAGGTTTACCTCTTGAATACTGAAAATACTTGACAGGAAGGAGAATCCCTGTTTCAGCAAAAGCTACATCCTATTTCTGTAGAAATCAAACATTGACTAAAGTGATGAGTGATGCCTCAAATAAGTAGAAAAATGCAGAAAGCATTAGAACATTACATTTACTGTTTAAAGCTCTTCCTCTGACACTGAGTTCTTACCTATCCTTTTAAAACCAACAAAAAACCTGAATTATCAATGAGAAAAATCTATTGGAGTAAACTCAGTTTGTGCAACAACAGGCACAACAATACTTGAAGATACAGAAGAGTTAGAGCTTCCACAGTTCTGTTCTTCTCTTTTCACTGGCAACACCTAAATGTTTGATGACACACATCACAATTCCTGTTGTGAATATGTTAACATCCTGTTTCAACCTTGTTTATCTTTACTGGAATGAAAGAAAGAGAGAAGAAAGTGTTGTTTAGTTCAGTCTTCCTTAGCCTACCTCAGTCCAAGTCTTGAGTGAGTACAGCAAATAAAACCCCATATTATTAGTATCCTTCTGTTATGACCAAAGACAGCATCCACAGTTATAACAGTAGTGTCACTGTGGTGAAAAATGAATACTTCAGAAAATGTTCCAGCCCATCAGGGGTTAGTGCAAAGGGAATCTAGAAGGCAAGTTAAAATTTAAGGATAATACTAAGCCTTTCACTGAGTTCTGATCAATACTTTGATCTTGCAAGTCTGAATGCCTCTCTGGCAAAAAAAAAAACAAAGAAAGAAAAAAAAACACTATATCAACAGCAGGTGGCTTGAAAACATCTTCCCTGTGTACTGAGGCACAGGCAGATGGAACCAGCAGAGCAAACCCACCGATGATGTTTTAGAGTCATTTTGGCAAGGTCCGAGATATATTCCCTTCTTCCCACCTGTGTAACTGCTGACAGATGTCAGCAGACCTAGGGTAAGAAAATGAGAGCTCAGTTCTCCACCTCTTCCCACCTTACTCATCCTCTCTGGTTCTGTAGAGCTCTGGAGTGTGACAGGAGGGGCTTCTACTGCCCAGCTGCACATGGAGCAGACTTTGGTTCTTGTCAAGACAGCGGCGAGTGAGAAAATTACTCCTTATGTTGTGCTTTCTCTTAAGTTCTACTCCTTCCTTTCCCTTTTCTATTAAATGCATTTGTGGACTGAAAACAACAAAACAATTGGCTCTTCATCTTTCAACTTTTCTTTAGCTCCTAGTTGTACTCCAGAGGTAATGAGATGTGCTAACTTCTTTGGCTGACATTCTTCACTTCAGCCTGGCAGAGATACAGCTTTTATTCAAATGTGGTTGTGATTATGGATCAGTTTTAGTGTTTATGGACAAGTCACTCATTCTCAGGGATTTTTGCATACAGACTTAGGTTATAATGACAACTGACAACAGTTTGCACCTTTATTGTAGTCTCAGCTGAGTGACTACACCAATGCTCTTTCTTATCCTTGGATGTGGAAGGTGGGACACAGTAATTATAATATGAGGATGGCACAGTCTTGCTGCTGTTTTTTACTGGTCATCGAAGGGAATTCTTTTGGCAATCTAGTATTTTGTCCATACATTTCTCTAAGAATTTTTGAAGTGTAAAAACAAACTCCTCTATTTCTTCTAGCTTTAGTACTGTGTAGAGTTTCTGATCTTTCTCAGAAGTGCTGTCTGAGAAGATCTGTTGCATCACAATAAAGGAAACATACAGGTGCTTCCAGCTCTGCATAGGGAATAAAAAAATTATTTATTTTGTAAGTATATACAGGATCAAATTGTCACCTAGTACAATACCAGGAAGACAGGTTGTTGGAAAGAATTTATTTCTTAGCCCACAAACACTTTACTATGCACTATCCCATGCAAACACTTCTATGTACACGTCACAGAAGTATTTATCCGTGCTGAACAATAGGATTGTTTTCCTTCTCTCACATGCACCTACACACAAACATCCTGGAGTTTTAGAGGGAAGAGTAGGACAGGTAGAAGGATTAAAATCTTTCTTTCTTCTCCAAACATCTGCCTTAGAGCAGCACTCCGGTACTGGCTTGGATCAGGAATAGTGTGGTGAGCAGGAGAAGGGAGGTTATCATGCCCTTGTACTCGGCACTTGTGAGGCCTCAGCTGCAGTACTGTGTTCAGTTCTGGGCCCCTCATGATAGGAAGGACATGGAGANTTGGTTTTGGTGGGGTTTTTTTGTTGGACTCAGTGATCTGAGAGGTCATTTCCAGCCATGAATGTTCTGTGATTCTGTGAAAGAAAAATCAGAGACACTCCTAGAAGAGAAGATGGAGCTCTTCCTGACACTTTTTGCCATAGAGTGCATACTGAAGTGTCTCCCTCAACCTGGGATTAGTTATTGCAGCCTGCTCAGCAGGGCACTGGCTGCCAGCCAGTAAGCAAGGTGGCTTGCTGCCAGCTGCCCTGCCACCAGCGCTGAGCCGCTCTGCAGTGACAGCTTCTGGACATGCCTGAGCTGCACCAGTGCTTTGCACATGTCCCTGCTCATGCAACTTTCCAGGGGCCCCAACTGTAGTCTCATTTGCAGCAGGCAGTTCAGCCCCAAGTAGCAAAGTTAGGATGTATTGTCATTGTTCATTAATGTCAGTGGCAACTGGCTTTGGATTAGACCTGCAGATTTTGCTCTCCATTGGAAATGTGCAATTTTTTTGCCTTCATTTTCCTTGGCAAAGGAAAAGAAAATGAGAGCCCCACATTTTTATCTCTGGGGTTTTTTTTTGTAACCTGTTCAGCTGGCATATCTAAAACAAAGCACAGTTTATACAGTCTAGCCTGAAGCACAAACTAGTTTTGATGCACATTATACTTCTATATTTACTGTAAATAGAGATGTCCCTGCTTTGCTTCTCTTAAAATATTTTGTCTGTTTATCTTTGAAACTGCAATGTTAGCAGGAAAAGATCCTCTCAAGTTCTTGCTGCACTATCTTTTATTCTTCTTACACAAAAGGAAGTGCAGAGTGCCTTTGAGACCTTCAAGAAACCTGACTGAAAGGACAGGGCTTTGAAGTCTAAAAAACATGTATAATCTGCTTTTACTTAGTGTAACAGGAGAACCGTATTTACCATGCTCATGTCATTATGGATTTTAGGTTTTTGTTCTGAGTACAAGGTGTATGATAGTCTGGAGATTATCAATTTGGGATACATTTGAAAGTTGACTTTGATCTCTTTAAAGCTATCAATCTCAGCTTTGGAAGGAACAAAGAGATAAGAGAAACTAGAAACCTAATTTGCATCTGATACCTCTGGAAAAAAAAACAGAGAAACAGGGAACTAAATAACTAGAAAGCCAGAAGTCTTGCTCTATTCACTGCAGGGTCTTTGTGAAATTGCTTGTTTTATAGCTAGAGAGACATCCAACAGACTGTAGGGAGATAAAAACCTGTAA
Source organism: Bucco capensis (assembly GCA_013396975.1). Lineage (NCBI taxonomy): Eukaryota > Metazoa > Chordata > Aves > Piciformes > Bucconidae > Bucco > Bucco capensis. Next base: position 39,078 of record VWZO01010263.1, read on the forward strand.
CTCAATTATAGCCATGGGCAGCCTTATTCTTTATATGGCTTGTAAAAGTAGGATTTGTTTTTAATGATGAAGTAGAACGTGTGTCTTCTCCAAGATTTAAGCCAGGAGCCACACAATAGAGGCATTTATTTAGACTTCAGAAAGAAGTCTGATAAAACCTGGGTGTTAATTATAAAAGGGGAAAAAAGGAATAACACAGTTAAGAGCTCTGTTTGGAAGTGTGGTTTGATGATTTTTCTCTTGAGTCGATTTGATCCACTCTCTTATCACATCACACCACATCTTCACCAATGATTCCATACCAACACACAGATACTGCATGATTTTCTTCCCATTATCAGTATGAAGTGCCCTACTAGAACAGGTCAGAAAAGCCATTGCCCTTTCCTTGTGTAATAGTTTCCTGCAAACAAATGCTTCTCTTGTGTTGTCTGCAAGGAAATAACCAGGTCAACACACACTCCTTCAACCTTGCCAACTCTGACATAAAAGAATGAGAGTGTGTACATAGGAAAACAATGCCAAAAGCCTAGCACAGCTGAATGCTTTACTGCACACAATCCTCCCCTGAAGAATAAGTACAAAGCATTTGAAGGAGATGCTAGTAGTGTCATTTAATACAAAGAGGCAGGAAAGTTTCCCTGTATGGCACTCAAAGTCTGCAAAGGGTTGAGTGAGCACAAGATGCTCCACACAGCTGGGAGGATACGGAACTTGAGGGACCAAGCTCCAGGCTTGGTCTTGGACTAGCTCCAAGCTTGAGGGACCAAGAACCTGAAAGGAGTGAAGCATCTGCCCTATAAGGNGGATGCACAACCACCTTACAAACCCACAGTGAGAAATGGACGCAGCAGAGCTAAGCTCTGGGGTGATCTAATGTACCTAGCCTTCCCTTCTGCTCCAGCCACTTCTCCACCTGGAGACCTGGATTACCATCTTGTCCACAGCTTGAAAATACACTGTCAAGCTCTCCAGACAAGCAGCAAAAGTCTTCATTTCACTGTGTATGAAAATACCTGTGGCCAGCAGCAATAGCTGGCTGTGTCTCTGTTGCTGCCAGGTGGTCTTACACTCTGATGATTTCAGCCTGAGAATCAATGAATAGAACAGAATAGACTCTCATCAGCCTCATTTAATTATCTCAGAAGGGAATTCTCATGTGGATCATAGGACATGAATTAGGGGGCATAGAGACACCACCTGAAATCCTGGTTTTTCACGTGCTGCAAAAACTCTCACTGCTAGAAATGGGGACAACATTTCATCCCTTTAAAAATAAAAGTGGAAACCTCTGGAGGAAAATGAAAAGAGTTACACAGGATTGCAGAAAGGACATCTGACAGTCAAGGTAAGCCAAATAATTTGTAAAGTATAATGTGATCCATTCACTTTGCTGAGGCATTATATCTCATTTCAATCCTAAACAACTGCTGTGAGGGAGAGGGTTTGGGGTTTCTGAGCAAGTTGACTTTTGGCAAAGATTTTTGCCTTTTTGCCTTTTTTTTTTTTAAATAATAGATTGTAGGTTATTTAAGTTAGAGAAGGGACTCTCACATTCAAACTCTTAATGACATCTGGGCTGCATCAGATGATACAATTAACCTGCTAGTGTGTGTTCTTTTCTTTCGTGTTTCAACAATTCCTTATTTATCCTCCTGTCTCCTGGCAGAAGATGTTCTCCTCTCTTTCTCCCTAATTCTGTGAAATAGTTAAGGAATCAAGTTTGTGTTATTTCAAGCCATTCTACAACAGCAGGTCCTAAATACTCTCTGATATATTTGAAAGCTAAGTTACTGAACGAGGGATATCTAAAGTATAATGCACTGAAGTGTGAGACCTCTCTGTGGATGTGGAATTCTGATTTGTTTTATATACATGTTTTCTCTGTTTAAAATTAATTCCATCTGACAGTCTTTCATCAAACTTCTCTGCCTTGTCTGAAGAGTTCCATTTATGGAAATGACCACTGAGAATGTTTTTATTCATTTCCAATAATGTAAATCAAGATAAATACTGGAAAAGTCTGCAATAGCTTTGGACCTCAGGAACTCAACTGCTTTTTCACTAATCTTATTGCTTATGGTACCATTCAAATCTGAGTGAAAATAACATCATATTGCTAATATTTTCTTAGGCTAATATGACAAACAACAAGATTAACTACAGGAAATTCAGGCCTAGTGTGATTCTAGCAATGTAAGTAACCTGAGAATAGAAATTAGGTCCAGTTTTGGGGAGTTCAGTTTATAATACCTGAGGATCATGTTCTTGTGTTTCTGGATAATGCTGAGGCTCACTGAAGCAGTAGATTTCCCTTGTTGACACAAGCTGTGGTCTTTTCATTCTTTGCTACAAATTTCCTCATTGTTGGTGGGAAGAACTTCAATAGATCCATGCTCTAGTTTCAGCCTAGCAGAATTTCCTTGCTGAATTGTTTCTAATGAAACATATAGGACCATTTCCACAAAAAGCAAAACAAATTCATGGGTCTGTTCCACTGTGGTCAGTGAAACATTTCTGTCAACTCTGTATTCTAATTCCAGTCTTGGATTTCAGGGAACCAGAAAGCATGCCAGTGAAGTATAATGAGAAAATAAATAGGGACAGAAGACGGGGAAGACTAGAGGAAAAAGACTGAGCAAATGATTCCTTAAGGAAAACTCATTCCTCAGGGGCCTATTGACTCAAAGCCGATAGAAGCTCATGGCCAGCCCTGCAGCAACATGTAGATTGGCTTCAGATTGGTTTTGTCTCAAAAATACAAGAGTTGGAGCCCAGTGAATGTCCTTCTATTTCTGTTTCACAGGCAAAAATGTTTCTTTACATGGTATTGAAGATTTATCTGAGATTTACAGGCTTACAGGTTATAATATAATAGAATAAGACTTGATTAATTATTGACAGGCAAAGCCACTGTTACTGCTCTCCTTTCTGAGTAGCCTAAACAAAGAGTTGATTCCTTTGGTGACTAAAGAACTTAGTTCTGATTAGTTCATTCAACTTTCCTGACCTTTTTTTATCCTTAAGTTTTGTTTTCCAGCACAGTTCTCTCCTCAAGCATCAGTACACCAGAGCTGAACTATCCTAGCAGGCAGCCTTTTAGTTTCGACAGACACAGAAACAAGAAGGATGCACTGCAGCAGAAAATTAGGTGAGCTTTATTCACACACCCTGTAATAAAACAGATTACCCACCACAAGGGTTGAAATGTGTGGACCAGACCTCCCAGAATGAAAACACATGCAATCTCCAATAGGAACTAAATATTCCCTTCCAGGGAAACTCCCACTCTCCCAGTTCCTGTGTCAAGGATGATAAAATATATCACACAGATTTATTGAGACTAGCTCCACACTTGTGGGTAAGGAAAAGGAAAGGACACAAAAAGTCATGCCTCTCTGCACTTGCCTTGCAGCAACATTACCATACTTAGAGTTGTTCAGACTTCAAAGAGTGCTGGGAGCTAATGCTGGCATTAATTAGCCTCATCAAACTGGGTCAGAAAAAGAAGAGGGTTATGACCATTTGACATCTTCTGCTAAGAGATTTAGGGCCAAACCAAGCTTTTTGTAATCTTGGCAGTTGTCTGGAAGTCAGGGAAAATATTGTTTAGTTCTTAGTTAAGATTTAACCAGAGCCTGACATGGAGTGTTGTTACAGCACTGCTTGTGTAGAAATGCTGTAGAGACCCCATGGATCAGTACAGGCTAGGAACTGATCTGTTGGAGAACAGCCCTGGGGAAAAAGCTCTAGGAGTGCTGGTGGCTAGGAGGATGCCCATGAGGCAGCAATGTGCCCTTGTGGCCAAGAGGCCAATGGCATCCTAGGANCAATAGGAGAAAGCCTGGAAACTTAGCAAGTGCAGTGAGGCTTCTGAAATAGTATCACTGGTTTGGTTCAGTTTAGTTTTCTTTTTCTACACAACAGGCATTTCAAGGAGTTATGCATATACAGGGAGCTATTTCGGAATCCTGAAATAGTATATCAAATAACACATGTTGAAAATGAATCCTAAAAAATGAGTTTGCATTGTAATGTGGTATCCTACTTGTATAGCCCTAATTCTCAGTATTTCCCAAAGTTAATTGAACTTAAATGTTTTCAGCTACATTTAATGAACTGAGTATCTTTGTGCTTCATACCTTTTCTGAAAATGCTGGACAACAATTTTTTCTTCCCAAACATAGGTTAGGGATTGTATAATAAGAGGATCTTTGTTATAAATCAGGTTAAGAAATATTTTTCTCATGGAATCAGACTCAGAAACTAACTGTAGTTTCATAAGGCCAAAAAAAAAAAAATACACAAAAGTAAGAGTAATGATGACAGCAAAGAAGTGAAAGAAGAAAAGTTGAAGTGCAATCTCAAAAGCTAGGTAGATTGCAGTGGAAGTTTAGCAATGCCATTTGAAATCATTTTTCCCCCATTAAAGTCAGCATTTCTGAGATGTTATCATCTGCTGATTGTGAAATCTTGCATGATCATATTCTGATTAGTTCTTCCATTCCCTGTGGATCATTGCTCACATAACATTGCAACCTTTCCTAAGCTGATTCAGCAAATATACATGGAGAATTAAATGGTAATGAAGAGTGATCTGTGTTCTATTATCTTTCAGGGTAATATCTTGTAGGACTAGTGAATCTTAGCAAAAAAGTTGCTTTTGTCTTAGGTGAAGTGGTTTTGTAGTTAAACAGAGGAAAACAATCCAGAGAGTATTTACATAGCAGCTTTTACCAAAGTTTAAAAAACAGTGTTGCTATTTCTTTGAAAAGACAAGGAAAAAAAGTGCATTTCATTATTTCATCTCTATACAGTCTCCCTCTACCCTGAAATAGCATGACCAAGTCTCTTGTGGTCTGAGGACTGTAATGTTATGGCATGAAAGAAGCCATATTAGGATATTAGGAGAAACATTCCCTTTCATATTAATTAAAAAAAAAATCACTATTATATTCCATATTAATTCTTAAGTTGTAAAAGTAACTAAAGACCACAGTGATGATGAGTCCTTTATGCCAGATATTGCATGAACATCTAATAAAGTTCATAAAACTCCTACCATCTTCCAAATTTCAGTGCAGTCAGCATAGGGAATAAAAACTAGACATTTCAGACAACTTATAAGAGATAAGTGGCATCAGAAAGTTTGCACACTGATTGTGTTTGGAGTGTCCAAAGTGGCAGTTGTTTCTTCTAAGGTTTCCAGCTCATTTTCAAGAGAAGCTATAGGACTATATGTATTGCTGATGAAGATGCAGCATTTCGATGAGTATGCAAGCTGAACTACTACATTTTTGTGGTTCATCCATCACCACATGACATCTGACACCTTGATAAATCATCACTTAGTTCTAAGTTAGTTTATGCAAGATTTTTCTGCGCTGTAGCCGATTACTTTGTTATGGATGCTAATTTTCAAAGGTTTGCCAAAAGTAGATCCTTTTCTGGAGGCTAAACCAGAGAAGACAGCAGTAGCGTGACATTTGTAGCCTTTCACCTCAAAGCCAGCAATCCAACAAGGGATCAAAACAGAAGAATGGCTATCTGAAGTATTTTGATCATCTACACAGAGTGCATTTACTGTCTCCATTCAGTTCCAAGAGTCTCATGTAACAAAGAAACATCCAACTTTTTCACCCAATTGCTAACATAATTTCAGGGAAAGGTTATTCCTTTCATAGGCATAAAGGTTCCTGCAAGTCAGAACACGTGTAATAGAGAAAAAAAATGGAGATATTTTATTTCCCCCCAAATCCAGTGGCAACATATTCTATCCATTTAGTTATATATTCCAATCTATGCTTTATTTGTGGATATGTTCATAATCATAGCAATGACTGTATCTAAAACCCTAGGTGTGTATGATCCCTGATCTCAAAGAGCTGTAATAATTAGGGCTAGTTAGACATCAGTAATGGAATCTCTACAGGGAAAAAGCTGATCGGAGCAGTTAGGTTTTGTGCATGGCAGAAATATGTGTTTTTCAAGGAACACAAAGAGGAAGATGCAATCATGAAAGCAGGAACAAATTAGTAAGAGATAGTGCTGATGTGTTGGATAGACATCTTTCATGATCCCACAGAAGAAAAAGTAAAACAAAAGCAGAAAAAGTACATATACTAACCAAAAATAACCGAGGGCCTGTTATTCTGTCACTCTTCTGCAAAATCTATTTAAACATATATGCTGGAGTTTCCAAGCATATGACATATAATCTTTCATTAGACTGATCTTGTTTACTAGTGTGGAGAAGTTAACAAAAAGAGCTTGCAAAGCTCACAGAGAATAAGGTTTTCATCACAAGAGAGAGTATACCAAAGCAACAGTAAACAGGTATTTAGTCATTCAGATGCACTTTAAAACACACTGAAGAGTTCCCACACATTCTGTGACTTGTTTTTAAACCTTGCTCTCATATACATCAATACATTTGGGGAATTGCCTGTAGGTTCACACCAGCCTAGTAGCAGCATATGTTTTTCATTCCACTACTCTAACATAATCACTGCTGTAAGAGGTATTCCCCAAATAATTCTCCTTCTCCAGCTCCCTTTTCCCCTACAGGTTAAAACTAGTAGCAGAGCTCAGTCTCTACCTACAGAGAAGGAAGTGTTTCAAAGGATGATGACTCTCTTAGGCAAAGGGAAAAGAAGAAAGAGGAAGCTGCAAGTGAGCTGACAGAATCAAGCGAGTACATGACGCTTGATCAATGCTTCCCATTGTCAGAGACATTCTGTAGGGAAATTTTCCATTGCAGATGTCATACACTAAATGAAGTGGAACAGGATTAATACAGAACCTGCAAGACTAACAGTGAAATGTTCAGGGCTGCAGTTCTTTGTTGCTTTTCCCCTTCGCCAACTGTTCTTTAAATTGACTACATTTCAGGAGGAATTGATATAGCCTAGCTTTAAGCCTTTGATATTTAAACTGCTTATGATCTCAAACACACTTCACTACATTGATTTGCTGTTAATCAAAAGGCAACTTGCAATATATTCATATAGAATATCTATATCAGTGTGGAATAAAAAAAAACATTGAAATATTTTTGTAGCCAACCTGTATGGCAGCAAGACAAACTTGTTTTACTCCTTCTCTGGATTCTTTTTTGAGGGAGGTGGGAGAGAGCAATAATGATGTAGAAATGCTACAAATTTTGTGCAAAGAAAAGGAAATTGGGTAGGTTCTTTCACAGCTACCTCCTGGCCGAAAACAAATAAGAAATTCCTCAGATAAAACACCATAGAAATTTAACTCTTCAATCAATATCAGCAGAGGATCTGTAACAAGGAATAATTCCATCAGCAGCACAAGTAACTAATAAAGGTGGCAGGATTTTCTTGCATCAGAGTATTGCATTAAATGTCTCATCTTGGTCATGATCCCTTGCTGTTGGTATTGTTTCCCTTGTTGCAAGTGGTGCCAAAAAAGGCTACTAAAACACTGTAGAACAAAAGGCTGTTAGTTATACACTGCTTCACACGAGGAGATGGGCATTGTCTTTTGCCTGTGGAGTTAAAACACTTGGCAATCATGCTGCACTGAGCCCTTCTTTTCCTCCCTCTTTTTTTTTTTGCCTTCCCATTTTTAACAGGCTATTTTATTCTTTTCTAATCCCACTTAGGACCCACTTCAGTAATACTTTCTGCCTTAGATTAATTACCCTGATCTAATTCATTTAGTGGAGGACAGCTGTGGTACGTGGGTTGCCCACTGATGTATTGTGTTAAATGATGCCCATCTGTCATTGCAGCAGATCAGCATGGATTCAGTGTCATCCACTTCATTGGCTCTGCTGAGATGTGAAGTACAGCTACAATGTTTACCACTGTTGTTAATTTCATATCTACACCTTTAATAACCTGACTGCTGTCACTTGCTGCACAATGATACATGATGGCCAGTGAGCAGTCAGAGAGGAGGCATTAACTTGACAGCGTAGTGGACCATTTGGTACAGTTAATTAGAACACTTGTGGGGCAAACTTAATGCTGAGGGTCTTGTAGGGCATTCCCATGCAAAAATGCCTTCTTGAAAATAAAAGTACAAAATAAAAAACCCCTCTGTTAACAGTGATTCTGACAAGTATGACCGTTAACCCATTCTCCTTGACTCAGAAATGATATTTTTTTATAATAGCTGTTTTCTCTTACTTGCCACTGAGCAGCCTCCTGTGCTTTCTTCTAGCTTGCTTCCTATCTCCCTTCATTTGTTTTCCCCTTTCTGTCTCTGGAATAGGAAAGGTTAGAGGTAGCATACCCAAACACACACTGTCATTTCAGTGCAGTGGTTTATAGGCATGTATTCAAACCCAGTGAGGGTTTCTCATTGTACCAATGTCATGTCCAGTCATTGGCCCTTTAAGGAATGTGAAGAAGTGACAGATTCAAAATGTTATATCTATTGTTTCCTTTCTGAATGGAAAAGGCAATAACAGGAAGAAAAAAAAAGGTAAAGGCAATAACAGGAAAAAAAAAAAACCTGGTAAGTTTTTAGCACAAAAGCTCTCTCTATACCAGACAAAGATATGAAAACTGATGTTGATATGTTCTGTAGAGCATTATTTTTAAAAGCCATAATATTTGATCTGTAGGCTTATATGAAAACTCTGCACAGAAAAACAAATACATATGGAGAGAACTACTGTGTACTCTTAACCCACTTTCATATGTCTCTGCAGACAGAAATAGACCCAGATCACCACATTGTGGTTAGCATTTTCAGGGAGCTGGGGAAACCTGTATGATTGCCTGCAGCTGGTAGTATGTGATTAGTGTTTTAAGACTCTTGGCTCTGTGCCTCAAGCAGATATTCAACTTTGGAGCAAGACTACCACCTGTTACACATGCTTGAAAAACCTCCAGGCTTACACAAAATAATTTGGTATATTTTTTTTCTGAGAAGAACCTGGCTGAGCCCTTTCGTTTCCTTCTTTCCTTTTAGGAGGACCTAAATAGGAAGGTTTCCTCAGTGGTCACAGGGTGGAAGAAAGAGTTCTTGCATAGAATTTCCATTCAACACATTGTCCAGGAATGGAAAGATTTGCTAGGGGTTTTAGGAGTCTAAATGGCACTGAGGATCTGGGACTTCATGTTTGTTTGCCTCAGTTTTCTGGTTGTGAAATGGAGACTTTCCTATCTCAACTAGCATGGCAGTAAATGCCTTCCAGAACATACAGCACTGACAGCCAACACAGTGATTGAAGCCTGAAAGCTGGTTGCTAAAGGTCCATGTTAGATGAGATAACCTCCTGTCACCTGCCTGGCTTGGCTAAGAAAAGCCTGGAAGCTTCTGTAGCAAATATTAGGAGTAACTCATTGTAGTCAACACTGCAGAAGTGGTGATAGGACTACAATTTTATAACTCTCTAAATAGGATTGATCTTTGGACAAAAGACTTATCTGTCTAGATGATAGAATAGGTTAAGAGAACCCTGAACAAAGCTAGGAAAAAGCCTGTGTGTTCCCACAGCCTAGAAGTGCTAGCTCCCTAAACCACAGTCGTGACACTGTAACCCTAGCCTTGAGCTATCAAACTGCCTCTTCTCATTGTGCAGGGTTAACTGAATATTCTCTGAGACAGAGATTGAAATCAGGAAGCCTCATTTCTAACTGATCACCCAACCACTGAAGTATAATATTGTTCTGAGATTCTCCTTCTTACTCAGTCTCTAAATATTCAACTATTTTCTACAAGAAAGGATAACTTGTGCAGGTGGAGTGAGGTGTCTCTTCATGTCCACAATGCAGAACATTTCATTAAACCTCTACTGAGGAGTGAGAGCTTTTTGTTCAGAGCAGTGAATCAGAGAATAATGCCAATGCAGTGCTTAAATTTCTGGAGTGTTATTTCCTAAAAGAACTTATTATGCTCCTTTGAAATGCAGTATTCAACGTGGGTTTAGCAATGAAATTGTTAAATGCAATTATGCACATAGCCTCAGCAGAAAATAGATCTAAAACCTGTTTTTTTTACCAAGTAAGATAATTGCACACCTTTTATATGTAATTTGAATTATATTTTGTGGTATCTACCAAATGCAAAGCCTTGGAATTAGAGCAATATTGCAATTCTTCTCAGTTCAAAGATAATGCGTAAGGAACTATATGGAAAAGACTTTTGGTAACTTCAGCAGATTTGAGCTTTTGGCAGGGTCTGAAAAACACTTTCCCTCCAAAAGGAAAGTCACCCTTGCTCATACATCTTAGCTACTTTCAATTTAACACTGTACATCATAAAAGCAAGGACAATCAAAGGTTAAGAAAAGAAAGTTCTTTCTTTTCTGAAAGACATCTGTGAAAAGGGCAACATCCCTTGAAATGGCCAACTTCCTAATCAGAAGCAGTTGCACAGGAACCATTGAGGGAGAGGGGGAAACTGCTTGGGAAATCAATGAAACTCTTCACTATGTGTGGAAAAGTCCTTTCCAGGCTCAGCTGATCCATACAAGTTTAGGGTCAGGTTTGCAAAGAGCTTGCTGGCTTTCAGAATTTAACATTCTCAAAGTATTTTTCAGCCATTCACTTAACCTCTAGGAATTTCTACTTGCATTTGCTACAAAACAATGAAGGAAAAAAAAAAAGAACAAAAAACTAGCAAAGGTGCCCAAATCACTATTCTAAGGATGTTATAGGCTTGGGGCAGAGTGTTTGGATTGCTGCCTGGCAGAGAAGGAGCTGGGGGTACTGGTTGAGAGTTGACTGAACATGAGCCAGCAGTGTGCCCGGGTGGTCAAGAGAGCTAACAACATCTTGGCCTGGAGCAAAAAATAGTGTGAATAGTAGGACCTGAGAAGTGATCATCCTCCTGCACTCAGCTGTGGTGAGGCCACCCCTAGAGTACTGGGTTCAGTTTTGGGCCCCTCAGTCCAAGAAGGACACAGAGACATTGGAGTGTGTCTAGAGAAGGGCAATGAAATGAGTGAGGGCTCTGGAGCACAAGTCTTATAAAGAGCAGCTAAGGGAACTGGGGTTGGTTAGTCTGGAGAAGAGGAGACTTGCAAGAGACCTTATCTCTCTCTACAACTCCCTGAAAGGAGGTTGTAGCAAGATGGGGGTAGGTCTCTTCTCCAGGGTTAACAGTGAGAGGATGAGAGGAAATAGCCTCAAGTTGCATTAGGGGAGGTTTAGGTTAGATATCAGGAGAAATTTCTTTACTGGAAGGGTTGTTAAATCTTGGAATAGGCTGCCCAGGGAGGTGGTGGAATCACCATCCCTGGAGGGGTTGAAGAAACAGTTAGATGCTCTACTTAGGGACATGGTTTGGTGGTATGGTAGTAATAAGTATGGTTGGACTTGATCTTGGAGATCTCTTCCAACCTTAATGTTTCTGTGATCTAGCCAGGCTTAGGGATGCCCACGGGCTTGCCCTCACAGAATCAGAGATACAAGTGAAGCAATACTTCCTAGGCAAGTATTTTCTGCCCTGTGTTGTACTGGCAACTTAGATGTCATACTTACAAAACCAATGAGTATATGCTATGTTAAGCAATATTTTTAACAAATATTGTTGAAGTTTGTTTAATACATATACTGCAGAATGAAATCTAGGTAATGTGATGTGAGCTGTGTATCTTTTTCCCTACAATATTCCTAAGATGCACAGTGCCTTTTTGGGTCTTTGGGCTTAAGTATATTGAAAACAGGAAAATTATAAGGGTTAAGTACTATATTTTTCATTATAAATTTCCACAGCACAGTAATGAAAACTGAATAAGCAGATTAAAAACTGATTTAAAAATTAATCCTCAAATCTCTTCTTGAAGAGATTTTTGGTCTTCAATTAGAAACTCAAGATTTAAAAAAAAAATTCACATTGTTCAGGCCAAGATTTTGTTATTGTCATGGCTGCTGTTGCAAATAACCTGGGTGTAACTGACATGAAATGAAAATTTTCCCTGGATTCTATTTTAAGATCAGACTTAATGAGTAAAAGAAAAACTAAATATTAATTTGCATACATTAGTATTGATTGGGGAGAAAGTGTGGTCATAGTAGCTTATCTCAAAAAAGATGTATCCAAAATTGGTTGTAGAAGAAATAAAGTTCTGACAGTTTTCAGATGAGAGAAAATTCAAGAGTAGGTGTTTCTTGACTGAATTTGACATACTGAATAAAATCCTGATCCCACAGAAGACTATGGCTAAAAATTCCATGATTGCAGTAGTTACTTTTCACCTGTTTTGAGGAAAATGTCACTATTTTTGCTGCTTTTGAGACTCACATTTTCCTAATCCTTTAGTGTAAGAATTCCCCAGATATCATCCATCTAGCAAATTTGTTTTAACTGGGAAATAATTCTAGACTTTATACTATTTTTTTTTATATAAATCTGAAACAAATTTCTCCCTAAAAATTTTACTATTTTGGTGAATCAAATACTTTCAAATTAATTTGGTGAAAATTTTGTAACCCCCCAAAAAACTCAGAAGCAAAGCTGGTTATTGCTTTTTAACAAGTGCATGTCAACATGCATATCTTAGCAAGGTGATTGCTGTGTAGTCTTTTGATTCACAGTTCAACTTTTACAATAGTAGATTTTTTTTTTAAAGAAGATTCTTAGTTTTAGTTTATTTCTCTTTATTGATTTATATCTAGGTCTAATCTCAGGGAAAAAAAAAAGCACAACATAAAGCAAACAAACAAAAAACCTAACAAATCTACAGAGATTGATTTCCTTCTTCAGGGTTATTATTAAATCAGTAGACACTGAATAGTGTATTTTTTTCTCTAGAACAGTCATGTGTTTCTTTGATAACTATGTAAATATATTTTAGTTTTATTACACACAACCACCTCAAAGAACATCAGATTTTCTTCCATTTTCCTACCTGTCTCTAGCAATATTTTACAATACACAGAATATGTCTGCTGATGTATTTTACTCCAGGGTAGAGAAAATAATTAGAAGGTGTAATTTCCTTCTCCTTCTTAATCAGAAAAAGCCATTTAAATTTCATACTGTCAAACTGCACTGGAATATAGACAATATTCTTCCTTCCTCTCTGGCCTCTTTGTTCATCCAGCTACAAACCTGGTCCAGTCAGGAATCACAGCAAAGCAATGCAAAGTTGCAGGTTACAACTGTCATCAGGTCCATGGGACTGATTTTTACCCTGCTGGGGGACAATAGGGTCTAGGCTCATCATTTCCAGTCATGATGAGGACAAGACCTGTCCAGAAGGTAAGTAGTTTTGTTAGTATGTAGTGATGTGCCTGGAAATTAGTTTAAAGAAAACAGAAGTTTTATATCAACCTGCACCTCAGGTAGTCTTTCATCATCCTCATATCATCATTGGCAATTCAGAGCTTAGATCAGTGCAACAGTTTAATTCCCT
>VWZO01010263.1:52518-95694 GCA_013396975.1 Bucco capensis
GCATGGATGGAGCCCTCCCTGGATCTTCGTTCGCGAAGCCTGCCCATGATGATGATGATAGTGACGTGCCTAAATGCATAGGATGGCTCAGAAACTATCAAATTAAGGAGCTGAGAGATGGGGCATAACATCTTGGGCATGGTAACATAGCTATATGCCTTATAAACAAGGTATCTGGTTTATGCCAAGGCACTCAAATCCTGGGCAGAAAATGCAGATAAATTGTAGGCACCCTCAACAAAACTCCTGACTAAACAAGAATTGTGGCTTTTTTTCCCCTAAAAAACTGAGGGCAAAAAGTCCCATCATTACATATTATAGTCTAACCTTCAATATTGTGATAATATTCCTTTAATTTCAACCATACTGAGTCCATTTACATGTCCTTGATGGAAGAACTTCCTCCAAAGAAAAGCTAATTTGAAGATGTCAGGAGAGGGACAACTTATCATTACATTTGATTCTTTATTCCAACAATTGAACACCATTACTGGTGGTAATTAAACACATTACTGGTGTTACATTACATTACTGTAAGAAACTTGTCTTAGTTTGGAAAACAAAAATAGAATCAAACTTCTTTTTTTCTCTTTTAGGGGGAATAAGTCTGTGTTTACTTACTATATTTATTTTAAGTCATTTTTAGGAGATTAAGTTTGTACACAGATACAGATTGAAGGGAAAGCAAAATCAATCATTCTTTAATAACATTTTAACCCTGGAAGTTACAGATCTTATTTGTCAAAACATATTTAAAAATAGAATAATTTACATTTCCTAGCACACTTTCTTTTATATCTTATAAAGACTCCCCTTGGATTTGGGATGGAGCCAGATGAAATTTTTCTATGAAACAAAGCTTCTGGCCTGCTCTGCTTTAAATCTGAATGTTTGAAGCCCTGCAGCATTATTGGGATAGCCACAATGGCTGTAGAGTAGTCTTTTTTCAGCCACTTTTCTCTATCTAACACCTTGTCTCCTGAACAGTGATGTCCCTTGATAAGAAGAGCAGTAAGACTCCAGCTGGCCCTTTATCTTTTATATACATATATATATTTGTGTGCATATATTTATTTATTTATATATATACAGGTGAGATATGTTTGCAAAAGCTGGAAAAAACTGTCCAGTGATGTTTGCAATGTGCTGTGGATGATTAGAAGCTATCTAGTGTCCAATTGGCTCTGTCACTAAGATATAAGAGCTGGATGTCTAAATCAGCACAGTGATAGGGATAGGAAAACTCTGACTGAAAGCAGGATTTGGAGAAGAAAATATTGTCCCATTTGCCAAGGAATTATGAAGCATACACCTTATTGCCAAGTATTGATTGTTTTAAGGCTTTTTTTGCTTCCCTTTCTGTGTATGATCAGGAAAAGCAACTCTCTTGATGTGATAAGCTTGAAGTGGTTGTGAAAACAAAGCATATAACCTTTTGGTTTTGACATCATGGAAGAAGGTCAGTTAGTCATGAAATTATTTTGGCTCTTTAATGTCTTCTTAAAACACTAGTCCAGCTTCAATGCCATGTCTTTTCATGCATGAACTCTAAGTCTGGTTTTTGAGGAAAGAAGGTGAACAGCAAAGAGCACAGTGAGTTTGTGCAGTTGCTGATAGATGTATTGCTGTGTCTATGTATGTCCCAGAGCTTGACCATTTCCAAAATGTAACAAGCAGCAAAGTACAATTGTAGGAAAGACATATCTAGTCTAAATTATGGATACAGAAAATGGATTCACAAATATGTAGCTGAGATCCATGAGGACGATTCATTCTTGAGGTGTCTTTGTCGTCCATGTATTACACTCAGTGCCTGGATGATTAATTCAGAGTAATTACTTAAATTCTAGCTACCTAATTCCAATGAGATGGCTTTTATCTGAGTGACTAGATTTACAATTTAATTCTCTGATCTTTTGGTTAGATCCATCTCTGTTCTAATTAGCAATAACATCATTTGATGCAGAAAAGTGTTTCACCATGTGCCACCGATTTTGGATGGCTGACCACAGCTCTGAATTAGGCATCATTACAGTATCTGATGGGCTGAAGCTAAAGCAATTGCACATGTCTGTGGTTATCTCCGTGCAAGAGGAATAAGTTGCCTTTTGAAATCGCTTTCTTGAGCTCAATTTCACATGCAGCAGAGCAGTTAAATAAATACACCTTTTTTTGGTCTATATTAAAACTTCAGCAGATCTTCTCTGTCATATCATATTGTTTGCCTTCTGTGAATCTCCATCTGTTTTTTGGGGCTATTTCCATCCTAATTTGTTGAGTGTTACTATGTGTATAAATCAAAATGGAAATTGTGTCTGGGTTTTTTTGCAGTAATGGCAAAGGTGATCCTTTCTTTTCCCAATCCCTGAAGTTTTTTGGGGTTTGTTTTTTTCTTTTTAATGGCCTTTCCATATTCTGCCAATCCAGTTCCCAAAACTAACACACCCTTGTCTGTGCTAGTTATCATATTTAATCTTGTTACTGTAAAAATATCATGACAATGAAGACCATCCAGATCTCTCTCTCTTTGCTCAACAAAAGGGTTACGAGAGGGAATTTGTTTCTTCCACAAAGACAGCTCAGGTTCTAAAGGATAACTGGAAATAAAAGAACTGAAGTCAGTGATGACATGGCTATGATTTATGCTGCCCAAAGCTTTTAAGGAGTTCTAAGAAATCCCATTTTTAAAGAGCTCTAAAGCATTTTGTCTTTCCTTGTAAACTCAAAGCGCACAAGCTTTTCTGTTCCCTTGACCTAGCACTTGTACATTTCATCTTACCCAGGATTTCTAGTAGATCAAGAACAGTGATTGAAGTCCTGCAGCTTGTTGCTGGTTCAGGAGATATTCTATATTCTGGCAGAAAAAAAAATAAATTACCTCGTTTTCTATGTGTTTTCTATGCATTTCCTGTGTGCACAAATGAGAAAAGAAATTATGATGTGTAAATGTTATTTATTCCATGAAGATGCAATAGAAATGAATACAAATAAAACACCTCTCAGCAAGAGCTGCACTGAGAGTGTAGAAAACAGAGAGTACCTCATTATCAGAGGAAGAGAGAGCAATATCAGCCCAAGGTGCTTAATGGCTCTTCCTAAGCACTCTTAACATTCAAACACAAATGTCAAATTGCAATGTCTTTTAAGAAAGCTGTGTCTTACTTGGAGTTTATTCATAACACTTTTAAGAACTATCCCTTGGGGAAATAGCTCTCAATTTTTCATTGCTACAGATAAACTAGAAAGCTCTATCTGTGGGGCTAGAAATAACAGCCACAAGAAAACTCTAAGAGCTTGCAAACAGCATTGAATCTAGAAGCAGACACTTATAAAGGGAGTAATTCCCCCAGTTCTGACTCTTTTAACCTTCTAATTTTATTTCCTCATCTGAAATGCAACCTCTCTGCTTTTCAGATCAGGTACTGAAGGTTGGATGTTTTATAGTAATATTCCAAAAGCAATTCAGATAGGAGTAAACACAGTAGCTTATGTTTTCTGAATAATTTCTGGCAATCCTTTAAAGGTAATTCACAATAACCTGCACATTGGTGTGGATTGCTTACCATCAGAGAAAGCAGTAAAACCCCACAGAGCATAACCCCAAACCAAAATGATAATAACTGGAAGACAGTAAGAGCTAATTTTATCTGGTATAAATGGCCAGAGAATAGAGAGGATTATGTATTGTGAAAGTTGCCCAACTGTTTTCAAACTTATTTGTATTTTGAATACATCCTCTCTACTACTGGAAGAAACATAGATTTTAGGTGTGTTAAGGGTGAATCCTTCAGAATGCCTGGGATAATTCTACACAGATAGATGGGATTTAGGCAAACAGCATTTTCTAAATGAAGAGGTAAGAAACAGTAGTAATAAAAAAAAGAATCTGTTTTAAAAGGAAAAGAGAGACAAGCCCTCTAAGTAGATACTTTTTAGCTTATTGTAATTAATGCTCAAGAAAGTTGTTTTCTTTTTAAGGAGGGAAGACTCTAGTCCTGTGTAGAGTTAATATTGTAGCAGAACAATCAGTTTAAATATTAGGTCCAACTGAATCAAGTACAATCATTTAAATTAAGAGGTTTAATGACAGAATTTTCATTAACCGTGAGTCTCAAAGGCAAATGAATTTTAAATTGTTTGTGGTTTCTTTTATCTGTAAAACCTCATAACCTGCTTTTATGTTATTTGCTCTTGCTGAAAGCCTATCAAATGAATCCTAAAAAAATACACAACCCGAAAAACAGTTAATGCTGTAAACAAAATGGAAATAGATCAACAACTTGCACACAATAAAGTCAAGAAATGGTGTAGTCCTAAATTTAAAGGATGACCTCTTATAATCCTGCAGAATCCCTTTGAATGATAATTCCTTTTTGATCTTCTTACTACCATACCTTTAAACCAAAAATCATCACTTATTTTCATCCAATATTTTTCATTTAGGCTAGTGCCATTCATAAATAAATTGTTAGGAAGATATTTTCAGTAAGATCCAAACAAGTACTAAAGGGAAAGTTCACGTAGAGGTTACTGACTCTACATGGAGAAAATTCCCCTGGTTCAACAGCTCCTTTGCAGGGGAATTCCAGATTATGTAAACATCACTTTATTAGAACATCAAGGTGATTTTATTTCTGTCAACAGGAATACAGGAGAAAATTACATGTAATTTGTCAGCCTAGAAGTTGGCCAGAACACAGTAATAAATTCAAGTGGAAAGGAGTATCTTAGATAGGTTGCAGTACAACTGTTTTCAAACTTATTTGTATTTTTAATCCTTAGATATCATTGAATCTGTGGGA
Source organism: Bucco capensis (assembly GCA_013396975.1). Classification (NCBI taxonomy): domain Eukaryota; kingdom Metazoa; phylum Chordata; class Aves; order Piciformes; family Bucconidae; genus Bucco; species Bucco capensis. The sequence goes on from VWZO01010263.1 coordinate 57,321, forward strand.
TGAGAATCACAAGATTTTGGAGAAGGTGATGACTGGTTAGAAAAGTACATTTTGACTTGAAAGGGATTACAGAATTCAATGTTTCTCTGAATTTCCATCTGGGAATTCTATACTTTTGAAGGTAAATGGGTGTCTTTTCATTGATTTCTGGTTTGATTGAGGCTCTGACACATAAGGATAAGGCATTTTTTTATCTTGTTTTACTTTATCTTGAATACTTTGAATTATTACATAGTTAAGACTTCAGTCTAATGTTCTTTGGACAATTCCAGTTTGTATACGACTTTATCTTCTATATATTAATTGGGTTGGTTGTTATTCTGTGATTTTAATGAATATATATTTCCCTAGTACTCTGTCCTATCCAATCCTCTATATCTAGATTAGATACATAGGTGCAGGTATGTAAAATTCTTTTTTGCCACAGTTCAAAGTACTGGGAATGAAATAGAAGTTAGTTTTAAAAGAACAGTAAGAATTAGTGGACAAATCCTCTCTTGATGAACAATAACCCCAAATATATGATAGGTAAGTAAAGGATTTATTTATATCTGTATCCCATTGTAGGTGTTACTTAGATTGGTCATAAAAGAATGAGACTGCATGGCAGTTGGGTGTATTGAAGCTATGTTGTTGAAAGGAAGATAAAAGATCTGGAATGGTTTCCTCCCCAGAAATGGACAACCTTAATACATTATATTAAACCTGGGAGGAGAAATGTCTGTGACAGAAAATTATATTTTCCAATATCTGTCCTGGCTGATGAGACAAAACTTTCATGGAAGCTCAGCAGTACTGTAAAACTATTTATTTGAGATTTGCTAAATATAGCTTAATGACAGTGACATTTTAGCCTAATTCTTTTAATAGTTTTCATTTACTTTAATTTTCCATCTACCTTTCCTTTTCTTCTTCATTCTTTTTTTTTTATTTGCTACTGATAAGAGTAACCTAATCCCAAAGTTTTAGCTTGTGAAGAGTGCAACCTAAAATCACAAACATTATATATTTGCCCAGACAGTGGTGATGAGGAACAAACTCTAAGAACTTTGTGGAGCTACTTTTTTATTTGTTACAATGACAGGAAGTCATTATATCCAAGACAACTGTTTCAGTTAATCCATATGAATATGCCAAAGGTTACGCCTGCAAACAGATTCATATATTCTTATGAAAATGCAATTTATAACACACATTCTTTCTGAAGAAAAATCTTTAATAATGATCTCCTGTAATGAACATGATGAATGCAAGATTCTGAGTAGGATTTTTGTTTGTTTGTTTCAAGATCTTACTCCAAAAGCAATCAGAACTGATGAAATGCAATAAGGAGGTGGGTACATTAAAATGCTAGGGACTGAAACTTGGGGGGAAGGAAAAGATTGAATGTTGATGTTAAGCTAGAGCTCAATAAACTCATATTCTGTATCCTAGTATTACCATGCATGTTCTTTATGTCCTTGAATCTACTATATAACTTTTCTGTGCCTGAATGGCAGCATATGTAGCTTTTGGAAATTGATTGGCTCAAACTCATCGACTAGATTAATGATTTTAGTCCCAAATTCTTCCTTGGACACAACTTATTGTCATCTTCTGTGGAGACAATTTCTTATCCATCTTATTCTTGTACAAATCCCAATCTTCTCCTGACTTGAGGTGAGGAGCAGGAATATACATGTTTACATTACTACTTCAGGGACTTCTATTGCTAATTCAGCTTCCCAATCCAATTGTTACAGGGAAATTAGTGAAACACTGGAATTTCCACTGAGTCCAATCCTTACCTAGTTTCCTCTCTTTCTCTTGACCATGTTTTCTAGTGCCTCAGTATAATTCACACACTTTGTAGCTACACCTCAGAGTCTGCTGAATTCTTCACGTTCATTGTTTGTACATGCCTTTTTTTTTCCTAGTTTGAAATTGTGAATGTAAAAGGATTTACATACAGCAATCAAGCCACATAGGTACCAAGCTAATGAAATACAAATATAAATAATATATAAATATATAATATTTATATTTTATATTTAAATGTTATACATTTAAATATTTTATTTATATAAAGATATAATATATTAATATATTTTATATTATAATAGTATATTATATAGAATATAATACATATTAATTATAATGATTAATTATATATAATATATAATATCAACATAAATATGCATATATATACATAATATAAACCATTATGTAACATAAAACATTATATTATATATATATATGTTTATAATACATAGACCTATGCATATATAAGGTTTTAATGCGTAATACTGTATATATATATATATATATATGGCTATAACATAACACTTACAGACTACATCAGTGCATCAGATGTCGTCAATATTCATAACCTAATGCAACATTTATATTCACTTCTGGTTTTAATATACTTTGCATAAAATACAAGTCTGTATCACCATTAATTTTTAGATCAGGTTCTTCTCATTGTTGTTGGTTTATGTGTAGCCTCTGCAGAGAAAATGTTTGATTTCAGGAAGTGGCTATCAACATGAATTATAAGAAAAACATGTTTAAACCAGATATAAACAAGAGCATTATATATCATACTATAATATTTACATAGATGTATATAACAGTTGCTGGAAAGAGATAAAGACTTTAGTGTACAGCTAGAAAAGTACTTATTTTACAAAGGAGTATATTGGACAGGGTGTCAGGATTCATCTTAAATGGTCTAACATTCCTCATTTACCTGTGACTACTACAGGTTAGGATATCATTAGATTATTATGTGTAATTTAAGAGTATGGTTGAGCTGCTTTCGAACTGTTTTCTTGACAGAGTCTATTTCTTCTTACCATCTGCAAAATGAATTGATAATCCTAACTTAAATACACTACAGACCCTTGGAATATGCTGTACACTCTGACTAAATTGTGCTCAGAAGCACTGCTCTAATGGTTAAAATAAACCAAAAAGATTTCTGATAAATTCACAGATCCTATACTCTTGAAAAGAGGAAAAATAGCCCAACCTTTTATTTTACAAATTCTTTAAAAATGTGAAGGGTGAAAGGAAAAATCACAACCTAAAGCTTAGTGAAATCAAAATCCTATTTTCCTACTCAGGGGGTTATGAATACAGCCCAAAGAGGAAAGCACACTCTGTAAGAGAAAAGTTGACTCATGACTGAAAACCTTGGTTCTTTCAGTAAGAATACTATATAGTGATATATATAGAGATACTTTTTTGTCTACTTCAATAGTAAGTGCCATTAAAAAAAAATCAAGAACTTTTTGTTCTTGAAATACATTATTAGATCAATTGTTTAAATATTATTAAGGTGATGATCCTGTGGAAAATAACAGATTGCCATTGCTCATTCAAACTTGCAGCAGCACTTCACTCCTGAATTCTTTCTAATTTTCTAAGAAACTGATCAAATGAATCCCTCTTGCTGAACAAATTGGAAATATTATCAGTCACCACTAGAAAAAAATTAATTAAGAATTGTGGAGAATGTAGGAACAAAGACTACAACTGCATCTTCCTTCATTGTGAGTCATTGTTTCGCACTCTTGTGATTCAAGGCACTCCTAAAACTCCATGCATATCATTTAACAAGGAGCCTGATCTAGGTGTTAGACATTTAAGAGTGAAAAAACAGAAGTGCTTCTATCATAAGAACAGCTGTAAGAGAGATTTGCACCTAGAAAGCACAGAATCACAGAATCGATCGGGCTGGAAAGACCTCCGAGATCATCAAGTCCAACCCTCCATCAACCCTAATCCATTTACTAGATCATGGCACTCAGTGCCACATCCAATCTTTGTTTAAAAATCTCCAGGGATGGTGAATCCACCACCTCTCCGGGCAGGCCATTCCAATGCCTGATTACTCTCTCTGTAAAGAACATTTTTCTGATCTCCAACCTAAATTTCCCCCGGCAGAGCTTGAGCCCGTGCCCCCTTGTCCTATTGCTGGGTGCCTGAGAGAAGAGACCAGCTCCCACCTGGCTAGAACTTCCCTTCAGGTAGTTATAGACAGCGATGAGGTCTCCTCTGAGCCTCCTCTTCTCCAGGCTAAATAACCCCAGCTCCCTCAGCCTCTCCCCATAGGACTTGTGCTCCAGTCCCTTCACCAGCCTTGTTGCTCTTCTCTGGATGCGCTCCAGCACCTCAATATCTTTTCTGAACTGAGGGGCCCAGAACTGAACACAATACTCAAGGTGCGGCCTCACCAACGCAGAGTACAGGGGAAGGATCACTTCCCTGGTCCTGCTAGCCACACTATTTTTGATACAGGACAGGATCCCATTGGCCTTCTTGGCCACCTGGGCACACTGTTGGCTCATGTTGAGCTTCCTGTCAATTAGTACCCCCAGGTCCCTTTCTGCCTCGCTGCTCTCTAGCCACTCTGTGCCCAGCCTATAGCTCTGCATGGGGTTATTGTATATTGTATATATTGTATATTGTATATATAGTATGGTATTTTGAGTTTGGAAATAATAGAACTGACTGAGGAACTTTGAAGCTCTCCAGTTTTTTTCTAGGAGTGAGAATAGGGATATCTTTGTGCAGCTAAGCAAGGGTGTAAGAGTTTTCATGCTTCCCCTTCCTTCCTTCCTTTTCCATGTGCTTAGAATCTTTGTATCCTATTACATGGTGATCATGTCTAGAGGCTCTGTTCAGAATCAGACACAAAGCAATGATTTCCTGGCAAGTCCACAGTGACAAGGAAAGCTGAAATCTACTCGGATTAGTGAAATTCTGTACCTGTTTGCATGTATCCTAGACATATTTCTCTGTATTCTGAGTTGATTTCTACTGGGCAAGTTGATTGATACACAGTTTTGAAAGTGGAAGTTACATTCCAATAAATGGCTCAGTGCCCAGGAGTTTGCACCTCCCTAGTATTTCTAAAATAGGCTAAGATTTCCAGATATAAAAAGTGAAAAGAATGTTTTGCTTTGCAGGAATTAGGTTAAGGGAGAATTTGAACAGAAATTATGATGAATTTAAGGGCATTTCCAGAACATGATATAGCAAATATAACACAGATCTCATGAAGAGAGATTAATGGGCTTTCTCATGTTGGTAGCTTGGAAAAGAATGAAAATAAATGCAGAGAGGATTATTCAGTAAAGTGTCCCAGTTTGAGTCAAAATAAGGTATTCCAGACAATATATGTCATATTCAGTCCTTGGAACTTCACATCAAGCTTGGGCCTTAGGGTCTCTTACACAAGGCCTAAGACCCAAGCAAAATGGATTCATAATGAAGCTATTTAGCATCTAAATAACAGCCAGTACAAAAAAGGAGAGGTTTGGGTTTCTACTCTTCCTGAAGGTTGAGCTCCTGAACCTTGTGAAGATCAGAAGCTCAGCTCTGTTCCTACAGGATTTTGTGTGTTTTGCCTTCCCTCTCAATCCAAGAGTTCCTGAGCTCCAGGATGCAGCCCTTGAGCCTGAGTCCTGTCTCCTGGTGAGTCCTCCTGCCAGCATCAGTGGTGATGTAGTTGCCATCCAGGGAGGTTTGGGTGTGGTATTGGTTTTGTGTGTATATATATTTCATTTTCTTGTTGTTATTTGTATTAAAGTAGTTTAAGTTTCATTTCCAATCCAAAAATCTCTGTTAGTTTCCCCTTTTCCTCCACTCCAGGGAGGAATAATAGAGAATATCTGTCACTGGGTTAGTGGTCAGCCTGGCCCTAACCCTTGACACAAACCTACTTTACCCCTGGAAATACCCATTACTGAACACAAGCAGAGGATGAGGCAGAGCAGGGCAGCAGTATAAATCCAGAGGAACTACTGAAAACAGTGAGGTTATTCCCCATTTATACTGGTTTAACAGAGAGCAGAAAAAGGTCCATTGAATATAGTTACATCAAGGAGTTTTCCATTAAGTCCAAATGACTTTCACAGCAGAAAGCTCCTGAAAGCTCAGAGGAGAGCAATCTTTTCAGAACAACAATATTTTGCTTTTCTTCAGCATTTTAATCTTTACTGTTTGGACAGAGTGTTGTAAAATTCACTCAGGATATGCTATGTTTTTTTACATCAGCTATATTTGATGTCAAATACTATTGAAGGCCAGGAAATAAAAAAATCCATATTTTCTATAAGCATTTATTTTTACTTTCTGAATTTTATGGCTTTGGATTTTTTTTATGATATGTTATTGTACAATTTCTATGGAATTGAGTATCCTGTTTTACACACTTTCTTTTGGAATATCTAGTCATGTGTGAGTGAGATGCTTCAGAAATCAGAAAGACTGAAAATGTTCTATTGTATTACTAAAAGGTTAGTCATATGACCAAAAATCAAGGTTCATATAAAGAAAAAGTAGTGTTTTTCAGAATCACAGCTGTTTTTCCATAGTGTAGAGGTGAAGTATATTAATAAAACATGTAAAAGATTGTATTTATTTCCAACAATTTCAAAGTTTTATTGTTTCTGAGGGATTTGGGTTGGCTCCAATTTTGATATTTATTATGCCTTCAACCTATCAGGAAAAACCTGAAAAAAAAATAATATTACTAAAGTACACATACATAATGACTTCATGAATAATACTTAGACCAACACTAACTTTATACTTACAGCTAGTAAATCAAACAGTGAAAAAATGAGATATAAAGCTCATTGTAAGTCTTTAAAATATACCTATATATTAAGCCATTTTCTAGGGATATATAGATAGGATTTTTGCCCTGGAGACCAGTCCCTCTTGAAAATAATAAGACTACCTACCAAAATAAGAGTTAATAATTTTTATCATAGCAAGAGGTCCTTGAATTCTTACAGTAGATGTATATTTGTGTGTAATTGTACATGGGTATATGGAAACATTAAATTTAGCATTTATTAATGTATTTTTGGTCAAATATTCTGTATAGAAATATTATTAGACTAATTATTGGAAAATAGATGACAGCAAAAATTGAGACTGCTGATAGCCAGGAGTATTATAGCTGTGACTTTTTAAAACTAGTGAATAAAAAGTGAAGTAAGACTCTTGAAACCCAAGTTACAAAGTAATTAATAGTGTGTTTTCCTTTTTAATTGAAAGTGAAAATGTAGTTCTGGCTCAGCAACTGTGACTCTTTCAGGGTTTTACCCTTTTTATTAAGAAAAGCCTTTTCATTCAGTAGAGACAGTAGGTATTGTAATCTTGAATTAATAAGGAAAAGAGCATACAAGGAAAGGCATTGAATTTCCTTTTCTAGGCTCTGACTCTGCTTAGGCACATTTCCTTATCCACAGTGAAAACCTAGTTAAAACTTGCATATCTCTTTCAGGATGTGATTAATTTCTCCTCGTGACTTCCATGAATCTGATTATTTGTTGCACTATTTTGTAATTAATGATCTAATTCCATGGAGGGATTAATTAAGGAAAAAAAGTTTTTCACTTTGAACATATTTGTTAACATATTTAAGAGTTTATTTTTTTTTTTCCTTATCACTCTCTTATCCCCTCAAAAAAAAAAAGAGAGAAGAGATGCATGAAGGTCACAACCAAAGATTCATAAACCATTGTGAATAATGTCAGAACTATAATTTAATTAGTGGCCCATCTGTCACTTTCTGTTTGATGAGCACTAAATGTCCAATTATCATTTAATATCTGCTCTAATCAGCTCTGGCAAATTTCACAGGCACACTAGAGATGACATTAATAGATGGAAGTGAAGGCTACCTGTGCAACATGATCAGAGAGAGCAAGCTCGTGCCGTTTTGCCTCACAATGGGGAAGGCAGGAATTCATTCCAATTAGCAGCAAAGACATTTTATGCAGACTGTGTTACTGCATACTGCTAAAGGAAACTTTGAGTTGCTTTTTCATGAGTTTGGAAAAACACCGTTAATTTTTAGGGAATTTGTTAGTCTTGGTGGTGTCGAAAAATAATATGAAGTAGTATATTCTCAGCGTCTCTTCAATGGCTCTTTATTGTCTTCATGAATGAGGATGCAGAGCAGCCCTGCAGAAAAGGCCTTGGGGTGCTGGTGGCTGAGAAGCTGGCCATGAGCAAACAGTGCACGCTGGCAGCCCAGAAGCACAATGGCATCCTGGGCTGCAGCAAGAGAAGCGTGGCCAGCAGAGCCAGAGAGGTGATTCTGCCACTGCACTCTGCTCTGCTCACACCTCCTCTGCAATACTGGGTCCAGTTCTGGAGCCCTCAACACAGAAAGGACATGGAGCTGATGGAGCAGGTGCAGAGGAGGCCACGAGAATGCTCAGGGGCTGGAACACCTCTGCTCTGAGGACAGGCTGAGGGAGCTGGGATTGTTCAGCCTGGAGAAGAGAAGGCTTCAGGGGAACTACTAGTGACCTTCCAGTACCTAAAGGGAACTTCCAAGCAGGCTGCAGAGGGCCTGTTTGCAAAGGCCTGCAGTGAAAGGACAAGGGGCAATGGTTTTAAATTGGAGAAGAGTAGATTTAAAGTGGATATTAGAATGAAGTTCCTCCCCACGAGGGTGGTGGAACACTGGCCCAGGTTGCCCAGGGAGGTGGTTGAGTTCCCATCCCTGGAGGCATTGCAGGTGAGGCTTGCCAGGGCTCTGGGCAAGCTGCTCTAGTTGGGGATGTCCCTGCCCAGTGCAGGGGGGTTGCACTAGATGACCTCCAGAGGTGCCTTCCAACCCAAACCATTCTAGGATTCTATGATAATTAGTTTTTACCTTTTGTTTCCTCGTTCTATTTCTGACATTAGTCCTCATGAACAGAAGAACCACTAGGTTCCTTATAAAGAAAAGAAATACAAACTATAGACATACAAAAATACTGGGCAAAGATTTTAGGCTGTTGCTGGGACAGAGGATTAATCACCACCATGACCTTCCTCTAGTAATGAAAGAGCAAAAGAAAAATACAATCTTGTAATGAGAATGTACAGTACATATGTCTTTCCAGACAAGACACAGAAAATGGCCACATGTTAAAAGCATAGAATAACTTGCTGGTAAGATTGATGACCTATGAAACATGTATTGACAGCACCATAAAATGCACTTTTCCACTTGTAATGAGAGATTAAAAACCCTACTTATCCACATCTTGGGTCAAGGTCAGGCAGCCTATACCTTCTCAGAATTGAGATCAATAATGTAACAGTCCCTGAAAAGGCTTTTGGCTTGACAAAGTTTCCTCTAATAGGCAAGCACTGCTCACATAGAACTTTAGATTTAGTCCCCATATCTGATTCTAAGTAAAATCCTTCAACACTTGGAAAGAACATAAGGCAAAACCCCTACCCTCTTTGTAATATGAGTGCATAGGTTTGCTGTTTAGTGGCTAATAAGGTTGGTACTGCAGTGGTAAAATAGCCAGCTAAAAGTAGATATAAAATAAAGCCCCTTTTCCCTCCTGCTATATGTTTTGGCAGCAACTCAAAAGCTACAATGCCATTTCTGATACCTCCATATTTCTACTAGTAATATTGAATCTGAGAGTCTCCTGACTACAGCTTGAATTTGTAGGAACTTCTCAGGATGCTGTGATCTGCTTTGACCCTTCATTATTCCACCCAACCCAACACACATCACAGCACTATTTAGAAAACAGAAATCTGCTGCTTGATGAAATGCAGGTTCAAATATTGTACATGAATAGGAATTCTCATTCTGTGCATCTCTGCACGTTTCCTGTGGTTTATAACTTTTTTTTAAACCTGCTGTGCATATAAGGCACTGATTTAACAGTCAGCTCCTAAAAATGGTTGTATGAAACCTCTGAATTGAGGCAAAACAAAAGGATTTCTGCACAAGGAATAGTCAACAATAACACACACAAAACAACCTCATATCACTCCAGGGGAGTGGAAATGGAAAGGGAGGTTATGAGTGCACAGACATAATTGATCCTCATCCCTCCTTCTTTACCTCAGAAATTTGGCTCCAGAAACAGGTCTGGAGAGGATGTAACTGAAATGCAGAGCTTTGCTCTTGAGAAACTCTGCAAAGAAAAACTCCAATAGAGCTAAAGACAAAGCCAGACATGGTTATCAAGTATATATACTTTTAAATCACTACAGTTAATGCTAGAAAGTCAATGGATATCTATAAATAGCTTAGGATTGCTCACACAATCAGATATTGTCTTAATATGATAAAGTATAGGTGTAGCCCATACACTATGGAAAAGAAAAAACTAATCTATCTACATAATGGGCAACACAACACTTAAAACCTTAAATATGAAAGAAACCTATAGAAAAAGAAACAGAGCATAAAGTATAGATCAGATAGAACACCTCTAAGGATGTTCCACAAAGAATAGCAAACTGTTAGGAAAAATAGTGCTGGGGGAACAGCTTTCACTGGCCAGATAAATATTTCTCATTAGCATTAGATCCTGCCCTGAAGGTCAGTACTTGGACAAAGTGTTAGATGGGTATGATACCTGAAAAGCCTGAAGATTAGGGTTTTAACTGGTAGATCTTAACCTGGAAGGCCACACTTGACTAACAAAACTAATGATATGCATCTAAATTATAGGAAAGATCTAGGTTAAATCACATTAGCAGAACAGGTTCAAATGTTATTCTCATTTCTCTTTTTAATCACATCTGAAGTTTTAGCATCCTCCATCCTTGCATTGTATTGCTGTAATATTTTTTTCAACATTAGACACCTCTATGACTGAATTAATAAGCATAAAAGGACTACTGGGGATTAGCTCTTCTGCTAATGTAAGATGTACAGCAAGGCTTTTGACACTATTTCCCATAGCATCCTCAGAGAGAAGCTTAGGCAATGTGAGTTAGATGAATGGAAATGATCCTAGGCAAGCTGATCTAGGTGATCCTGCTTTAACAGAAGGATTGGACTAGATCATCCCTAGAGGTGCCTTCCAATTCCTACCATTCTATGACTCTGTAATAATAAATCATTTTCTTTTTAAAGAAAGAAATGAACAAAACTCCTTAACTTCAGGGCATTGTTCAGTCATTTTCTTGGCATGAGTGGCCAAGATTTCAGTATAATTCTCTCACTCCAAGCAAGTTATGAAGGTCAGTCAGGAACTATAAATCAAACTTAAACGGTGCTTTTCTGTGTTATGCTAGGAGTTAGACACAATAAAGACAACAACAAAACCAGAGAGCCTGACTCAGTATTAAAAAATGGATGAAATTGCTAGTGTTTAGACAAGAAATACCAGGCAGGAGATAGTGAGTTTGGAGACTAGTAAAACACTGGACAGACACACTCTCACTGATCCTGAGGGATAACTTAATTTGCTTCCCTGTCCTCCTTTGAACCTGCTGCCTGGTTAGGAACTTTGGTGCATTCTGTTTATGAAGGACATGGTCTTGCTACCTTTGAAGTCAATGGTCAAACTGTCCTTACTTCCTTGGAAGCAGATGGGGCCCATCTGGCCTGCTTACATGCTCATTGCTCATGTACAGCACCCACAGAGCTAACAGGTTCCTAACTGGGATGAATTGCACTGTGAACGACAGCAGAATGAATGCAAGAAGCTAAAACAAAGTGAAAACTTTGTGGGAGGCAGTGAATTTTATCATCCTCTTCTGGGCACATCTTGGCACCTCACTTAGATCTTCTGAAGGATTCATCAGTAGTGGAAGGGCTGTAACAGGGCAGTGAGTAATAGCAGGATGTTATGGGTAAGGCTTGGAACTGTGAAAGGTGAAGCAATAAGGCATAATCAGAAGAATATTGCTGTCTTGGGCTGTTAGTGTATGACCTCCATGATGTCATTGTCCACTTAGGAGATTCCTGCTCCCAGCAGATTGTGAAATGTGAAGTGCAATGCCCACAACCTCAGTATTGTTCTCACCAAAGCACAGAGGGGAGCAGTGAATTCTCTTAAAGAGCATGAAGCTAAAAATCAGTTTTCCTCAGCTATAACACTGAGTGTATTTATCTCGAGAAGGATCAAGTGGAGTGCTGAATGAAGGACCTAGGAGTAGCAAAAGGGTGTATTATAAGGCAGGGAGACAGGATTGCTGTCTATTGAAGGATATGGCAGCAGTATAAGTGGTTGTGAAGGCATAGAAATTCCAAAGCTAAGATGGACTAGGCATGTTTGAGAAGGAGCAGAACTGCCCCTTTGCTGTGTAGCAGCCAAGCCCTTCTGAAAGGCAGGGTCAGTCAGCTAAAGTGAGACAAGCTGTGAAGCTAAAGGCCTCTTAGATGATAAACAGTGTATATAATGTTGGCTGAGATGCTCTGTGTCATCTAGATAGAGTTTGCTCACTGCTAACCTGGAGAATCTCAGGAGGAACTGCAAATAATGCAGCACAGATGTGCTTTTCTTTAACAGCATGCTAAAGGCTAACCAAGGCAATTGACCTCATGGTCCTAACTGGGAGGAAGGCACATGCAGAAACTGCTTTGTGAAGTTAAAAAGGCAGGGTAAGCAAATGAGATAAAGCAATAACTTTCAAAGATGCACACCCAGTCATTGCTTCAATGCCATATCACTCTCCTAATGAAAACATGTAGTTGCAGTTATAAAGTGAATGTGTATCATGCACAGCACAGCAACCTGGGTGTGAAAAGTCTCTGATGGGACTGAAGTCAGTCCCAGTACCAGAGCCCTGGCACCAGAAATATGATTTCATTCTCACTAAAGAAAATATTAACAGATTCTTCACTGTGAGCCCAAAGCATCAGACTTTGTAGAGATAATTTCATGTTAGTTTAGGAATCCAAACTTTGGCTTATATTCATGAAAACAAGTAACATCTTTAAACTTAATGCAGTACTCACATATAATCAACATAACTATTACTATCAGCTGTCCATCACAAATTTTAGGGGGACAAAAGAGACCAAAACGAAACAGAAAGGAGAGTTACAACACCTACGTTTTCAAAGAAGAGCTATTTGATTTTGCCAGCCTATAATTTGCCTAAGGAAAATTGTAATGTGTATTTGATGTTATTTGTTTACTTATTTGCATAATAACCATCCTAGATTTAGAGCTACAAAGATGCTGAGGAGGATGGAGCATCTCCTTTCTGAGGAAAGACTGAGGGAGCTGGGGTTGGTTAGCCTAGAGAAAAAGAGGCTGAGAGGTGACCTTATCAATGGATAGAAGGATCTGAAGGGAGGGATCCTAAGTCCTTAGCTGCTCCTTAGAGGACATATAGCTCTGCCACTTCAGTCCAAAATATTCCATCTGTGTATGCCATTAAAAGTAACATATGTGAGTTGTCAGGCTGTTGGGTTTGATTGGTTTTGGGGTGTGTGTGGTGGTGATGCTGGTACAGATAGTTAGGTGTATAGTGAAGGGAGAAGCTGAATTTAGGCAGACATCCAGCAGATCAGGTTGTCAAGACCATTCAATAATAAAATGGTGTTCCCAACAAGGAAGGTAAGGTTGGCATATAAAATGGAATAAGAAACCTTAAGATGCACAGCAATGCTTGAAGAGAGGAAAGTTACTGCCTTAAAATGCACCTTAAATATTTACTTAAACTTTGCTTTCTTAAATAGTCTTCTCTGCCAAATTCCAGTTTCTGAGATGGTAAGTAATTCTGCTTTTTCTGTACTCTCCACAACCTTTTATTTTCCCTAATTCTTATACTCTCGTTCCTATAAGGCTAGAAATGCACTTAGGGGTTTTTGGGGGGAAATCCCATGGCTTTCTTAGAATGGGGAAATTATTTCCCTGCCTCTATTAAAGGCTTGCCATATGTCTAAGCACCAGTCCAGCTTTTTACAGTTCACTGAAGATGAGAGGCAATTAAATAGCCTACTTTTCTCCTTTCTGCCAAAAAGAAAGTTGAATTTCTCTGCAAAGACACTTGTGGTGGGCACTTAAAAATTCTTACCCTCACTTGTTTTAAAGTTGAGGTCAGGATGAAAGAGGGAGTGTAAGATTCAGATACTTAGAACAAGACCTTGAAGACACATCCTGAATAATAGGCAGAGAGTTGAGTTTGCATGAGTGCTGCAGGACACAGGTCCTTGAGCTGCTGCATTCCACAGGAGCTGCAATCTGTAAGTGCTTTTCAAGGGTAACTCTCAAGAAAGAACATTAGAGTAATGCAGCCTGGAGGCAAAGATCAAAGCTGGGAGATGGGAAGATATAAATACCCTTCCTTTCCAAACGACCAGATGATTCTTGAGCTGACTACTTAAATACTTGCCATGATGAAGGAATAGAAAGTAGTGCAGTAGTGACAACAGCAGCAAAGAGAACAGGCATTTTCTGCTTGGTGCTTACCTTTTATCCTGAGCTCAATGCCTCCAGATTCCATCTCTTTTTGTGCACAAATCCTTAATTTAGGAAGTATAATTACCTTTTTGGTTAGGCAAAACTTTCCATCAGTCTATAGCACTTCGAGTGTCCCATCTGGGGAGTAAAGTTCAAGTATGCTTAATTCTGTGAAAGACTGAACTATGAAATCCTATTTTCTTTCATAAATTGGCTTAAAAGCCTCCATGCCAAGATGTCACAAGTATTTTATGTCTAAAGTGTCTTTTGAGAACAAATACATCTCTTATCCATGTTCAACTTCTTTTCTGTCTTTCAGCTGTTGGTGAGTTTGTTACCTTTATGTAACCTACTCTCCCTCAGATTTTTGTTATCTTTATAATTACTTTCAGTTATTATGTAAGATGCATTGAAAAAGACTGAAAACCTTTAGAATGTTTATACACAAAGCCACAAGAAAAAATAGGGAATTTCATTGGGGTTAAGAATTAGCACAGTGATTAAAATAAGGACAAAATGTACCTTAGCTACCACTTATTATCTACATATGTTCAGAAAGTGAGGTCTAGGTTTCCAATTGGGCTTGGTTCTATGAAAGTGCTCAAATAATAAGAAAGCCTCAACATTTCTCTGTCTTGAAGAGAACCTGACAGTGAAACTTGAGTTTTCTGAGTCCTTTGAATTATCTTCAATATCATTCTTAAAATCATTCCACATTTTTCTTTTGTTACATTATGGAATTTCACCTGTTCCCTTTTTATCATTCAGAGAAGATACACTATCAAATCAAAGAAATGAGAGTTTCAATACATCTCATTATTTTTAGCCTTGTGCAAGTAATACAGTGCATTCACGAGCAAATGTTGGAGAATTGTCATAAATAATTAGAACTAAACTAATTGCAATAAATGGAGTAGTTGTTGGAGTGGCTCTTGATATGTTTAACTCCTCAAAAATGCATTCATTAGCAGGGTTGCTCATTATCACTTTGAATTAGCAAGATTAAACTATGGTTTGGGTATTTAAATGTACAAGTATCAAGGAAGAAAACAAAATATTGATGAGACTACACAGTAAATGTTGTAAACAAAAATATTAGAGTGGAAACAATACCGATAGCTTCATGATACACTGTGTTCATCATCTTGTTCTGATAGGATGCTTATTCACTCTATTTTTTGGTTTCTGATTTTACTTTATAAATCCCAAATGATTATAATGTGTTGCTACTATTGATTTTTTTTTTAACTCCACAAGCAGTTTTTAAAACTTTGTGTCTTTCAATGCTCCTACTTGAAACCACATTTCCCACTCTTTCTCCTCCTTAGACAAGAAGAAATTAAGTTCACATTATTCTCACAGGCAACCATTTCGTCATCATAATCATTGCCTCCCTCATCCATCCTCATCTTTCCAAGATTTAAGGCTCAAAAGCTTTCTGTGATTTTCCACTCATTAGGTTTCCCATTTTGTGTGAAGTGTACTGCTGGGGACATTTTTATAAAGGTATGTTTGACAGCCAAATGTTTCTTTCAAGTCTGTTTTCTATTCTAATTACATTTTTTTCTCCTTCCTATTTAAATGTGCCTTATTCAGATATGCATATTTATATATCTATATAGTGGATGATTATGTAAAAAAAAAATACTTCTGAAAAAAGAATATGGAGTTGCAATCAGCTGACTCTTGAAGATACTAAATCATTCCACTGGGCACTCTGTGAGAAGTAAAGACTCACAGAACATTCATGGCTGGAAATGACCTCTCAGATCACTGAGTCCAACCCAAAAGAAAACAAACAAACAAACAAAAAACCCCAAACCCCCAAAAAACCCAAACAAAACAAACTACACAACCCCTGCCCTCACTAGAGCATGTGCTGGAGCACCACATCTACATGTTTCTTAAACACCTGCAGGGATGGAGATTCAAGCACCTCCCTGGGAAGGCTGTGCCAGTGCCTCACCACTCTTGCTGGAAAGAATTTCTTCCTAATATCCAATCTAACCCCATCCTGTCTCAACTTCAAACCATTCCCTCTGCTTCTGTCATTAGTTACTAAGGAGAAGAGGCCAACCGCCACCTCTCTACAAGCTCCTTTCAGGTAGTTATAGAGGGCAATAAAACTCCTTAAAAGTGTAAAATTATTTATTAGACAACCCTAAAAGGGTTCAGGAAACTCAGTCCATACAGTTCATCCAGAATCCATGCTTCTGTTTGGGCAGAACAGAGAATCATATTTAGGCCTCATCTAATACTCCCAACCCTTTCCAGCTCATGGACTTGCTGAGCTAGACTAATTCTCTTTGTATTTATTAACCTTCGTTTAATTCACTTCTCTCCCTTTGTCCAATCTCTCCTTGAATAGATGTATGTTGAACTACTCCTGACAGGTGCGTGGCAAGGTGGTCATCACCATCTCTTAAGGAAGCTTTTGGTTTCTAAGGGGTGTATGGTGTATCTCTTGGAGTGCTTCCAGCAGCGCTGTCTCCNCGGAGCTTTGTTCGCGAAGCCTGGTCATGATGATGATGATGATGGTGTATCTACAGAACACCAATTTCTGCCTGCTGGGAGAAAACCCCTAGGACATTTCTCTGTAAGAACAAACAGATTCTCACTGCAGTGATCTTTTTGAGAGTGAAGGGAAAACCAAAGTTCCTAGTTGCAATCAGCTTGGCATAATAGATACATAATGTATCCACGGAGGCATAGAGCAACCTTGCTTGTTCCCAGGACTTTCTATTTATTATACTCCCTTCTATAAATTGCTAGGCAGACTAACACTTTCTGTAGCAGGTCTTCTGCTTACTCAGTAGTTCTTTTGAATGATGTTTGAGCATGTACAGGGGACCAGATATGTCCTTTCCAAGTGTTATTGAGGAATTGCCATAGATGGTAATTCATGGATGTATTTCATAAAAATCTGAGAGGTCTTTTCCAGTCTTAATAATTCTATGATGTCTTTGATCCCTTTAAAAAAATGTCACCCTTGCAGGAACACTGGTGAGAAAAGTATGTGCATGGGGGATTGGTTTTCGTCTCAGTACCATCTTCATCAATACCTTCTTCTTCTTTGCACCATTCAGTGCATGACCACACAGGACAATGCAGAAGCTGAAAGGGAAGAAAGGCTCCTTTTTGTCACTGGGCAATTGTATCAGTGGTGGTCAAAGAGCAACAGAGGCCAGAACACTTGATAATTTGCCTGCAGTGATGCTTACACTCCTTGGGAGTTGTTTGAATTAAACACTGCCAACCAGGGAAAAAATCAATAAAGTTGTTTAAATGGTTTCACAGGGGCCCTTTTGATGATTGAATATTACTCTTCTTACAAGACCCATAGATGCTTTTTTTTTTTTTTTCAGTGCATGACCAGTAACTAAAATTATTCAGGCTGAGAGTTCACATGAAGGCTGAGGGTCTTGTCTTCTTACTGTCTTCTTCTACTGACAAATAGTTTTCATTTCCTTTTTACTAAAGTAGAACAAATCAATAAACCTCCCAGAAGCAGCAACATTAACATTCCAAATCATCCCCATTTCCAGCTAAATCTGCAGAAAAAGAAAGGGCAAGAACAACACTGATTTACACCAGCTGAGGATCTTCTCCATTTCTTTGGGGGTAGATGACATTCAATCAATTTGCCCATGGAATGATATACTGTACAAAAAAAGAACTGCAAACAGGACAGATTTTCAGTGGATGCAACAGCAAAAGATTTCATTTCTATAAATGCTTTTGACTCTTTTTAATGATAAATAAGAGATGAGAGAATTTAATAGCTAAGAATTCTGTATCCAAAGCTGTGCTTTTTAAAGGACATGCCACAAAAAGATTATGAATAGTTTAACTACTAGCTTAGAGAAAGTAATAACTGAGAAAATCTGCAGCATGTCCACATGCAGAATCCATTCTGACAAAGATGCAGGAAGCAAGAAGCTTGTTTATACTGAAATAAGCCTCAGTCTTGCTCTAAAACTGTGTCAGCTAAACTAATCCAAGTTTCTGGTATTACTAGCATGGAGTGACTATGCAGTCTTTGTAGCAGCCAACATAGATAGTGGTGGTTGTCTGTGTTATTTGTGTGCATCATTGCTGCTGTTATAAATGTGGAGAGCAGCAGCATGGATCACCAACATATCAGTGGAAATGGTCCTTTCACTCTCCTTTGGAAATGTATGCTGTCATATACAAGTTTCATTTCACATGTGATGAAATGCTTTAATTCCCCTATGTAGCTTTTCCTGTTAGAAATCACACATGGAGTAGAAAAAGACTAGATGAAATAGGGTTAAAAACAAGGCAGAAATACTAAACAACTAAGGGAAGAAAATCCAAATTGTCTTTTAAGTATCAGTAAAGTTCTAACAATGGGGAAATATTCAGAATATTTAAAATCCATATAACTTCATATATATGTTATAGGCCCTCTGCTGGAAAAGTGATAGTCCAGTTATACTGGACAGTTATACTGAGACCACCATATGGTCCTTCAGCTAGGCTGTAGTGATGAGTTGATGATGTCCTTAGTTCAGCTTTGTGGCTATCTCCTGAGAGTCAAAAAACCACTTAAATATTTGTGGACATGGACTATTCCAACTATTGGAAAACAAACAAACAAACAAAAGCCCACCAAACAAAACCCAAACAACAGACCAACTTCATTATCAAGAGATAATCAGCTTTTTAAGAGCTAATAGTTTTCCAGCTGATGAAAACCTTAATTAAAAATGTTTGTTAGTTGATTTTAATTCCAGTGTTGATAATAAATTCCAAGATCTAGCTTGCCTTGTACATGACATTTGCTTTCATAAGCCATGCAGTTACCAGCAGCTAATCCTGTAGAGAAACTAATCAAGGGAGGTGGTACACAAATACAAAACATATGATTAAAGAGAGGGAAGGCAAAGCTCATGCAAAGAACCAAATATTAGAATGAAATTGCCCCTGAATGGAGATGTGAGGACTTCAAGCTCAGTTTAATTAGGCCACTGAGTGGAATCCCTTAAGACTGACAAGAATTGAACAGCTAATAATCAGTTTGTTCTTTACTGATTACCAGCTAATCATGTCCCAAACATAACCCCTTTCCCCTTTCTCATTATGAATACATTTGCAAGCCTTTCTTCTAATCTCTGCACTTTTATAGGCACACAGGCCCTAATGAACTAACTTCAAGAGCTTCAGCTAGTATCTTTAAAGGCCCACCTATTGTTTGTGGAGCAAATATTTGCATCCTTCAGCATCACATTGGTAAACATTGCCTGTGCTTGTAGGAAGTGATGAGAAACCCAATTATGCAAGAGCAGCATATTTTGTTAACTCATTTTCAGAAGTTAATTTCCATTTTCCAGCAGCTGAGGGAGTGTAACAACTCTGTGTACAATGTAGAAAACCCACTTGCATTTAGAATTGACCTCTGAGACATTACTGTGAAGCTCCTTTTCTATAAAATGGAAAAATACACTTACTTTTCACGTGTCATCCTTCATATGAACTGTAAGCTCAAAGAGTTTTATCTGCACTCCATTTAAGGCATTTGAGAGATGCTTATTGACTTCAGTGGACCTTAGATCTTGACCTGTCATGTTATAGACAATAAAATGATGTGGTCAGAAAGTTAGCTGATGAGAGAAGTAGAAAGCAACTAAACCAGCAGAAATGTATTCATCAGCTGAAATGGGACAAACAGGTTATCTGGAATAATTTTAGATGAGATTTGTCATGAAAAGAGATAAAGTGTCAATTGCCTTTTGAAAAACAGTAAGCTGAGAAAAAGTGTTCTAGAAATGCAGAACATGTAATTGAGGGCAGTAAACAAAGCTTAGGCACAGAAATGAACCTTCTACTAAAATTGCCTTACACAGTCTATATGTACAATTGCAAACTGGTGTCATTAAGAGTCTGTAATCCCCTTAAATTCATGCTCAGACACTCTCTTATTTATTTAGGAGATGGGTGCCTAAATTCTATACATGTCTCAGTTCTCATCAATAGAATTGACTAAATTGCCTATGAATCTTCTTTACTTCTATAAATAATCATTTCTTCCATCTGAACAGACCTAAGCAGTCCAGCAGCAAGGTCATAAATATATCTCAGAATCCTCAGAACCTAAGATCAATCCCATGTAAGGAAGAATCTTTGTAGAAACCACAGAGAACTTCTCTTCAGGACCCCAGGGAAATAAAACAGAGGTGACTGTGCATTTCTGCCTTTTCTGTGTGGTTGTTCAGAGAGGCTACAGACCTTTGTAGAATGTCCTCCTCAGTGTGAAAGGACTCAAGGCACCACACTTGTTGAAGCAATCACACACATTTCCACTCCTCTGTTGCAGCTTTGAAAATCTTCCAAAAAAAAAAAGGTTTCAGTGTTTTTGTTTGGTCTAGAAAAAAGAAACAGTGGGGAATATAATTCCTTCCCACTCAATAAAGCAGGACAACTGCAGAGGAGACTTGGGTTTGGATCTCTTTCCATCAATGCTTCTATGTCTTATATGATGAATTCTTAATGCTATAGATGTGTAATTGCATGTAGATGAGAGAAAGAGAGTGAAAATACCTTCATAAGCTCTGAACTTCCTCAAGATCCCAGCCAACATAGTCTATAGTGATAAAATAACCAATAATTGAACATCTTTCAGTGATCTTAGGGATAGAGAAATAGCAAATAGCAGGACAATGAGTCACAGTAGCAAGTGAATAATGAGTGAAGCCATGATGTATCTGGTTAATCCTACAAGCATATCTAACACTGCTTTTAATTTTGCTTCTCTATTTTGTAGCATTGTTTTGACTGTTCTTACCATTTATTAGTACTCTAACAGCACACATAGAACCCCTGACAGCTCTCAAAATTGTGTTGAAAATAAATGATAGAAATAGATTTAACCTTACTGAATCAGCTCTTTTTGGATTGAGTCTTATAAAAAAACAAAATCCACATGAAATGAAGAGTTAAATAAATATACATACCTATAAAACTCTACTGATACAGTAAAACTCATTACCAGTGATTTTTGTCTTGGTATGTGTATAAGCCTGAAACAAATTAATCATTCAACATTTTTTTAATTATTTTTTTTATTTTTTTAATTTTTTTTAATTATTTTGTTTCATTATTTTGTTTAATCATTTTTTAAATTTTTAATTATTTTTTTATTTTTTTTAATTTTTTTTTTAATTATTTTGTTTAATTATTTTGTTTAATTATTTTGTTTAATTATTTTGTTTAAATTTTTAATTATTTTTTTTATTATTTTTTACAGGAAAATAGATTTTCCTGAAGAAAAAAAACTTCTTGAACATAAAGAGCTGAACGCAAATAAGTCATCTAAAATTAAGTCTTGAGAGAAATAATCACTTCCTCTGGCCTGATGCTTGAAATAAATAAATAAAAGGATAGGGAAAGGAGGAAGCAGTAAAGTGACTACATTAAGGAATTGATTGATGTGTTGCTGCTGTGTGATGTTCAGCAAGCCTTTTCTCTGCAGAGGCTTTATTGGTTTGCTGGTACTAAATTTTCCAAACATAGATATATCTTCTGATGCAAGGCAAGTTTGTCACTGTTGAGAAACTACGTCAGCCAAGTTAGGAAAGTTAAGAGCCTGGAAAACTGAAGTCATCCAGAACTGCCACTAATGGAAAAAAATAGAGAGAGATAGTAAAGAAATTCAAAGTTATATGAAGGTTGGGGTTTCAGATGGATTGAGGGTAAAAGGTGGGAAGAACAGGCACGTTGTGTCAAAGACATAGAAAATGTAAAATACAATAGGATGTCAAACCATCTTCTTAAAACTCTAAGAAAAAAAAGAAGAGTTAAAATACCTTGAATCCCATAAAGATTCCCTAGGCCCTCTCTATACAAATTTTTGCAGTACAGAAAAATTCAGTTGAAAACAATATGAAATAATATCAGAATAATGGAAAAACACGATTTTCTCTAGAGCTTTAAACCCACATGATAAGTTTCTTAGCACAATGTAACAGCAGCTGTTTTCCATAGGATTTTATTTAGCACTTTGTGAAGATTTTCTTACCACATTTCATCTTTGACATTCAAAAGTTGATGGACTTAGTCATTGGTCACTGAAGAAAAAATCAGACATGGAGTTTTTCTTCTGTTTTATACCACTATAAGTGGGAGCAGAAAAACTCCTTTGGACTCCAATCATTCAAATTTACAAGAAGTCACTGAACTAAATTTATTTGTGTGTATGCAATTTCTTTATTTTCAGAAAGGAGTAGTGTTGGGGAATATCAGCTTAGTGATTGACCCTCAGCTCTGAAGTCATCTGAGGATAAATCTTTTATTTGTTAAATGGTAATGTTTGGAGTTTACTGTTTATTCCGTGGAATTCAGACAATAAATTTTTCAACCTGAGCATGATTCAGCCACACTTTGAAACCTTCACTGTCAATATTTAGGTGTTCAAGTGGATTGACAGAAACTGTCATGGAAAACTGGACATGGAATGATTGAATGAAGTCAATTATGTAAATGGCTGATAAAATTAAATATCTGCTGGAATATATGCTGTATAACAACAGGCTTATTGTTCTACCATCTAATAATGAAGGAAACAAAACATTATTAAACTTGGGCACTTAGTGGAATTCAGATTTAAGTCTTTCAAAATGCACTCGTGCTCTTCCTCTAAATACTCACAGGCAACAGAGGTGATAAATTCAGGGGTTTGTACATGGAATATCTGATGAATTCCTTATAAAGTTCTTCATCAGTTATGTCCAGAACAACTTATTTCAGAATACAGTGCTAGTAGCAGGACCTTGTTATACAATAACAATAATCCTCTCACCCTTGGCTTCACTGCCCTTCCTAAATCAGGTGGTAAAAAAGACACAGTCATGACACAGCACATTTTTAACAACAGGGTATAATCAGCCAGACAACTGAAAAAAATATATGTTCAAATCATATTTAAGCATGTGTTACAGCAATATTATAGGCTACTAATTTGCTACTAATCAGGCACTATCATTCACCAAGAGCAGCCTCTGCTAGAGAATTGTTAACATTGCTAAAGAACTGACAGATTGCTTTCTACTCCAGCATGCAGAAATAAGAGATCCTTACAAATGACATGGCACAGCCATGAAAGCCAATGACACAGGGAGCACTTAGAGCTGATGTGAAGCATTTACTCTCTGCCACTTCAAAGGCAAATTCTCCCTGGGATGCCTTTAATCCTACCTGGCACCTTAAATCCAGTGCTCTGCACTGCAGCAAGGAGAGATGAATGCAAAAAGGGGCATAGGCAACAGAGAGACAAGCAGATTTAACAATCCATGGGACTGATCATCTGTTGACACAAAATATGTTAAGAGACAATGGAGTAATGAAGGGAGAACAACAATAATAATAATGGGTTTTAAACAAATCTATTTTGGGGACTGTTGCTATAATCAGACATAGCAACTGCCCACAGAGCTGGGAAAAGTGTTCTTGTCCTGGGATGAAAAGAGAGTGATTAAAAAATTACATGCAAATCTGTTTCCTTTTTTCACTGGAAAGATTTTATGTTCTCTAGGTGATAACCAGATCATCAAACAAAGGCTAAAGTAATTAGAGGACTAACTACTACCTGGATAACCATAAGATATAGTTATGATAAAAGTAAACAAGCTAAAACATATGCCCTTTTTGGTAAGCTGAATATGAAATCCTAATATAATGTTTACTACATTCATCATAATGATGACTAGCATATCCAGCTTTAGTGCAGGAAACAAAGCTCTGACACAGATGTCCAAATTCTGCCAATCTTCCTCTGCTGAACTACTCTTTCCCT
Source organism: Bucco capensis (assembly GCA_013396975.1). Classification (NCBI taxonomy): domain Eukaryota; kingdom Metazoa; phylum Chordata; class Aves; order Piciformes; family Bucconidae; genus Bucco; species Bucco capensis. Next base: position 81,306 of record VWZO01010263.1, read on the forward strand.
AAGAAATACCTTGGAGGCAGCATTCTCAAAATAAAACACTAATTAAAGGAAGAAGGTTGAGAGAATCTTGATCAAAGGAAATACATGACTGAAAGTGACACCTTGTACACATAAAACTTCAGCTAAAGATGGAAAGATTGAATTTATTACAAAATAATGCTAGTTAACAAAAAAAAGTTGCTCCCAAGCCTGAATCCTGGTCCTTCATGGTTGGAATTTCTGTTAAATTTATAGCTATGGTGTGTGCACAGATCAATATACTCATAGTCTTTGTAAGATTTTCAAGTTGAAACAGACAGAAAGACAAAAAAAGAACAACAAAACTTTTTTAAAGGTACCATTACATATCAAATACAATTACATAATTGTATTTATTCAGAGGAAATGGTATTTGCTTTCGTGCTTCAATATCCAGTAGCTGTGTGGGATTTGGACAATGTGGTAATTATATGCTGCAGTTAAGACAAAGCTGCTTGTGCTTCAAATCTAGTCCTGTTTGATGTATTTCACTCATTTCTGCAACATTAAAGAACTTGCCTAAAATAGTTACACTTCATCACTTTGAAATTTCAGGGCAACGACAACTTGGAGAAACTGACAGCACTTAATACCATGATCCCTTGTGTTTAAGGATATGGTGACTATTTTCAGTAGTTTCTCATTATTTTGACAAGTTTTAATGCTGTTCATCAAAGAACACATACTAAGTGTACACTTGGTTGCTAACATGGGAATTTGCAAAGCCATAAAATTGCAGGATTATTCTTTGGCTGAAGTGACTAATGTTCTATAGCATGAATCTTCCTTTTAATAGTCTCTATTAGGCATGGAGTGATATTTGAAAATGTTTCATGTTGCCTAAAAGGTGACATTATTAAAGACCAATCTTGAATCACAGAATGGTAGGGGGTAGAACAGACTTCTGGAGATCATCTATTCCAAACCTCCTGCTAGAACAGGTCCATCTAGAGCAGGTTACCTGGGATCCCATCAAAGAGGGTTTTGAGTATCTCCAGAGAAGGAGAGCCCTCGACCTCTCTGGGCCAGTGCTCAGTCACCCTCACAGGAAAGAAGTTCTTCATGTTCAGATGGAACTTCCTGTGTTCCAGTTTGTGCCCATTGCCTCTTGTCCTGTTAGCTGGGCATCACTGAAAAGGGTCTGACCCCATCCTCTTGATGTTTATTTGCCCTTTAGATACAGAGGAGATCCCCTCTCAGTCTGCTCTTCTCCAGGCTAGACAGCCCCAGAGCTCTCAGCGTTTCCTTGTAAGAGAGATGTGCCACTGCTCATAACCCTCTGTGTGAGCTCTGCCATCCAGCCACAATGCCTGCAGCTCTGGCACCTGGAGCACCTCCTGCCCCTCCTTCTTCAGGTTCTCACTCTCACAGGTGCCTCTTTCATCTTGGTAAGTCTGCTTATGTCAACAGACAAGAGCATTGATGAGACATTATGAAATACTGTATTCTTAATGATTTGTAAGGCTAGGCAAAGCGTTAAGTACTACTGTAACACTATGTCTTGCTGAAGGGAGACATGTCAGACTTTAAACTCCTATCCGGGTGGCTAGGAGGATGCCCATGAGGCAGCAATGTGCCCTTGTGGCCAAGAGGACAATGGCATCCTAGNTCACCAAGAAGTGTGCTTGGTCCCAGCAGGGGACCAGGGCAAGGGACTGGTCATTAGCATCACTGAGGTCAGGGCCAGGGCACCTCCATCTCTATGCATGTTTGTCTATGTTATATGCAAAAAACTAGAGGCAGAAGTAGTGCTTTTTCACACGTGTGCCTGGCAGTATGCTTTGTAAGATCCTGCAATCCCCATGCATCTCCTTTCCCAGATAGGGGACAGACTGAACTGTTACTCAATGTACCAAATTCAGGGATCACCAGTGTGTTTTTCTGATTTAAAAGTATTCAAGTGTATGAATCTAGGCAGGTAGAAAATTATGTTTTTTGTCAGTCTGGATAACACTTCTCAGAATGCAACTCCTTTGTTACTTCTCTGTTATTCTTTTATTAGGTGCTATATATATATATAAGCACAACTTTATAATTAAGTAAATTGGGATAATAGACCTCAATTTCCAAGTTGTAGTGCACTTCTAATTCTCTGCATGATGTTCCAGTCCAAAAGGCACTAATAGACATGTTCCAATGTTGAAAAGTGAGGGAAATCAGCATCTAAAACTTAGTAAAGTCCTAGGTAGTAAAAAGCCTTTGTACTGAAGATTGTTCTACCACAGAGTAACAGAATTTTCTTTTAGCCTTTACAGTCAATGCTCATGCTGTTGAAATATCATAATCAAAGCTCTTTACCACCTTGTGTTGAATCTACTGTACTTCAAATCTTTTTATTTAGTGAGAAACAGTGTTTCTACCCTAAATAATATGAAAGCATTCAAAATGTCAAATGAACATTCACCAGTTAAAAATATCTTCACTTTTTACTATTATGATTGTAAAGGGAACTGTGCCTCTAGGTGACTGGAATGATTAAAAAGGAATGGAGAACAGAGAATGGTTGCTCCAAAGGGACTGTGAGAGTTCATCACATTATCAGGTGTCACTGTTACTTTTATCCCCAATTTCCTAACCAGGATGGGGCAGCACAGGTGTGTACTGTCAAGGAAACTACAGTTTTGTTCAGACTCCTTTGTCAGTTGCTTTTAGCTTCCCCTTGTCATCCTCTCCATCCTTTCTTTTATGTGAAGGTAGTGTTAGCTTAGAAATAGCTATTCCCCAAAGGAAATGAGCTATCACCTTATCAGTTTGTACACGTCAGTCCATGCTTCAAACAGAAATGTTAGGACAATGACATATTGGCAAATTAATCATCTGGAAGATGTGTGCATATTTCTAGTTTTCCTGGCACCACAAAGAACAGAATTGGCTGTTGTAACTATCTAAAGAAAAACAAGAAGTGAATGTTTTCATAGTGACTACTACTATAAACAGGATCAGCAAATATGAGGCTTACTTCTGTTTCTGCTTAGAGAAATCCCTTTTGCACTGGATTCTTATTCGAAGGTAAATTGTTCTAGTTATTTATTTAACTACACTTCATTTTACATTCCACTCACATGTGCCTTGATGACTGTATCTTAAATGGTCTATATTGATATTTGTTCAGTGGCTCATGGAGAGTCAAACTTCTACCCCTACCCAACTGCAAGTTGGTTCATCTATCAGGACAATTTATTGTTAAGGAAATGTCACTGTCCTCTCATCATCTGCTTTATAGGAATGTTTAACTGGCTCCTAAAGTCATAGAACTTGCCTAAACTATATTCAATCAGTATGCAAAGATCATAATAAACATCTTAGGTATGTACTTTTAAGTCAATCATCACATTACATAAAACTGAAGGGAAAGGCAGAAGGATAAATGATGGAGGGAAAACCCCAGCTTAAACATCACTTTGAATTTTGAGGGATAAGAGAAGCAGAAAAAGGCAGAATGAGAGCAGGGATTTCTAAATAAGTGGATTATATTCATGACAATATGCTGTCTTCATCTCTCACAACAGATAACCTACAAGAGTCAGTTTAAATACTCTTCTAAGTTATATGTAGATTGATTGAGGACAAAGCATTAGTCTACAGAAAGATTTCAGCAGAGTTTCTGCTCATGGATTGAAAGAAGTTAGCACTGGTGGATGAGAAGTCAGTCTAGAACATTGATATTTTACAATAGCTCCAGCAAATATGAAAATTTTGGCTCATTATTGGGAATGATAAACTTCAACTGAAATGTAGGGTAGCCAAAACTCTGGGTTTAGATTATGCTATATACTTAGTATATGCTATATACTTCAAATACAGGTCAACAGGCCTAATGTTTGGACTTGGGTTACATAGATTTATGCTACTCTGTGTACAATAAGACATGCAGTAATCTACCTGAAAATGCATCTCAACCTGTACATTACATTCACAGAAAAGATCTTGTTGCATGTGGATTTTAGTCACAATATCAAGGGTATAAAAAGAGCTATTAGGGCATAGTGCACATCATGAAGTATTAATACTCTTTCTGCACTGACTCAAGTCTTCTTAGGAAGGAAATGACTTTGCTATAATATTGAAACTACTCCTATAGGGTTTTTTTTTCTATAACTAGTAGTTTTGTGTCTTTCACAGTGCCCAATTATTTGTATTTTCAAGGCAAGGCCTCAGCTGTTAGCAGCTCACCTAGCTATCCTTTGGAAGTTCTGAATCCTAGATCATTTATATATCAACATCCAGAATCTTCAGCTGCTCTCTTTAAATTATTTCAGTTCCACAAAACATGACTATTTGCAGAAGTAAATTCTATACAGAAGCAGAGGTACATATTGCTTTCAATCTAAAAGGAAGCATCATGGAAATAAGCCCTCAAACTTTATCCTGACTTTAAAGTCTCAGAAACAGATAGGTTAAAGAAGGCTGTTCACACTTTATGTTCCCCACTACTGTTAAAGACTGAACATTGGGCAACACTCCAGCCAGATGCAACATAATTAGTTGACTGAGCTCCTAAATGATTCATAATTCCTTACACATCTGCAGAACCTTTGAACTATGAACACAGACTCATGGAATACCTATGCTCAGGGCAAGAGATGCAAGGCATGAGGATAACACTCTTATCCTTCTCAAAATATTGACTAAAAAGCATAATGGTGAGATAATGTGGGCTAGTGCTCAGGAATATAATTGTTATAAGCATGTTACAGTTTCCCTATGTGGTTGCTTTGATTTTTGCCAACAGAAGATACTGATCAAAATTCATATTATTTTCTGCTGCTTGCTCAATATTAGGTGTAAGGAACTGCAGTCAGAGCTTTAATACTTAAAGTATGCTGTGAGATATTTAGCAATAATGTTAGTACTTTGACCTTTACAATATCCTACACCTCAGTTGGCTCCCCACTTCATCTACTTCCCCATAGGTTAGAGAGGCAGTAAAATAATAGGATACATAGAACACATAGGCAACACAGCCAATCAAACCAAGGAATCTTAAAAAGGTCAAAATATTCCAGTCTACTACAGTGATTTATAAAACATATGAAGAATTGGAATTTTAGTACCTAATTCTACTGAGAATAATCATGATGAGAACTGAAAATGGCACAATGAATAGATTTGGTGACAGTAATTTCATTCTGAATGAAAGATAGCAGTCTGTATTCTCCACTAAAACTGGGTTCATTACTTTTATGGTTTCACTCTTCAAAGCTACCTTTGGGTCAGGGACCTCTTCTTTCTTTTTCCTCACAAGTCAATTTAAATATTATAGCTATCTATATTACACTGCCACTCTGGGAATGACTGTAGATCCTATTTCTTGCTGTGGGAGTAAGAGGCTAAATCTAAGCTCACATTCTTTTTTTATGCCTGTGCATGTGTGTGTGTATATATGTACATGTATGTCTACACATACACACAAAGAGTTCTTCTGAGTATTATGAAAACACACCAAAGAAAACTTGAAGATAAACTATGAAATAAGGCCTTCTTGAAGTTGTATACAGATCACAGCTCTACAAGATGTGAACTAGCTGTTTCTTTTTGCACAGTAGCTGTGTCACTGCAGTGTAAAATGATAGCGCTGACTGTACACACAGCTCTGGGTTCTTCACTTGTTACTTCTAGGTTCTTACTCCTTTAGCTTCCTTTGAGGTTGTTAACTCTAAACATACTACAAAGAGAAAACAGAGTCAATAAATCATAGAATAATCTAGATTGGAAGGGATTTTTAATGGCTATCTAGTCCAACCCTCCCTGTAATGTGCAGGGACATCTTCAACTAGATCAGGTTGCTCAGAGCCCCAGACAACAACTTGACCTGGAATGTTCCCAAGGATGGGATATCTATCACCAATTTGGACAACTTGTGCCAGGATTTCACCACCCTCATTATAAAAAAAAAAAGTCTTCCTTATATCTAGCCTAAATCTACCCTCTTTTAGTTTAAAATCATTTCCACTTGTCCTGTTGCTACAGGCCCAACCAAATAATTTATTCTCCATCTTTCTTACAGGCTCCCTTGAAGTACTATAATAAGGTCTATAATATAAGGGCTATAATAATATTAATATAATATAATATAATATAATATAATATAATATAATATAATATAATATAATATAATATAATATATAATAAGGGCTATAATAAGGTCTCCTCAGAGCCTTCTCCAGGCTGAGCAACCTTAGGTTTCTAAGCTTGTCCTCATAGGAGAGGTGTTCCTCTCCTAGCATGCATTAGAATAATGCACTTGCAACAAGCTAGAAGAGCTAATACTATTCCCATGGCTCATTTCTACTGAAATCTGTCATTCTATCCAATAACCTTAATGATAAGAATTTATTTCAGTGCAGTTATGTTAGTGTTGACCAACTTAGCAAAATCTGAACCTCATGTGCTTACCTAGATTCCTGCAAAGCAATCTTCACAGGCAGATCTTTGTGTGTCTGCTTGTTCAGATCTCCTTGTAAGCAAAGGGTTAACCAGCTACCCAACTCAAGTGTCAAAAATGGGAGCTTCTAGCTGGCAATTTGCAATTTGGCAGTTCTGAAAAGGCAAAGAAAGCAAAGGAAACTGGCACCATTGTGAAAATAAGCTACACATTACTGATTACATGGCTTATTTTCTACTTCAGATGAAATTGTAGCATAATTTTCAAGCTGCTACATGGTAGCACCACTGAATTAAGGGAGCTTGCTGTAAAAATTAATCCAGCTTACTAGAGAACACTGTGTGTAGGTCCTATATTATAGCTTGAAAGCATTAGCAAAAGCCTTTTATCATGTTTATGAAGCACGTAGAGCTAATAAATATTGTAGTTTTAGTTACAGACAAACTGTTCATTGTCCCAAACATATTCCTGCAAGTATGTTATATAGTGGATTGCCTAGTGCATTCTCAAATTATTTTGACTGCTTCTTGAAACAGTTCTACCTCTGTGCCATTATGTCACCCACTGAAAAAGTTTGCTGCAGGAGGTGTTACATTAGTTTTTGTTCTACAGCTAGGGTAGAGTTTGTTAGCTAAGATAAAGTCCCTCTGGGAATTATTATAGATGCAGCATTTGCAAGCAGCAGATTTATAAACTGCAAAGATGTATTAGGTCTTGGAAAGAGAATTACTAAAAAGCAATCCTTCTTTACACATTTTCTCTAGTCTGAAAAATACTTCATAAACCCAACTTTGGACCCATTTAGAGTGTGTCCATTCTGTCCATTCATCCTGGCCTCACTTTTCTCCATCACCAGCTGTTCAGTTGCTGTTGAAATGATGGCATATCCTTGCAGTTCCACTGCTAGGTGAGCTGAGAAGGCTTGTAATTTCAAATACATTGTCATTCTGACTCTCCTTTAATTAAGTAAATTCTGTCAAAAGGCCACAAAGCAGTGGTGAGCTCTATAATTTCAGCATACCAGGCAGCTGCTGAGTTCAAGAATACTTCAGCTCTCCACTGACAGTTAGTGTTCCAGCCATGTTTTAGGGAGAATTATAGAACAGTTCAGGCTGGAACAGATTTCAGGTCTGTAGTCTTGCCACCTGCTGCAACCAGAAACATCCTTAAGATCAGATCAGATTCCTCAGAGCTTTATCTAGTCAGATCTTGAAAACATCCAGTGATATAGAGTGCATGAACTCTCTGGCTAACCTGCTCTGCTGGTGGCATGTTCTCAGAGCGGAAATTCTTCCTTCCATCCAGTCTGAAAAATTCCTTGTTTCAGATAAATTCCACTGCTGCTTCTCCTCTCACATGCACTGCTGTAAAGAGACTGACTCCACTTGCTCAGTAACCCCCCACAAAGACCCTGACAGGCTGCTGTTAGGTCCCCCCAGGTCATCCCTTCTCCAGGCTGAAGGTGCCAACTCCATCAGCCTCTCCTCCCAGAGCAAACGCTCCAGGCTCTCCATGACCCTCCCTTGAACTCAGTCCAGATTATTGATCTCTTTCTTGCACAGGGAGAAGGACAAAACTGTTGGAATGTTGTCTAATGAGTGTTGAGTCGAAGAGGATAATCAATCCCCTCCAGTTACTGACCATGCTTCTGTTCTCAGAGCCCAGAGGTCTACTGGTCACCTTTGCTGCCAGGGCTCACTGCTGGTTCATGCTCAGCTTCTATACTCACAGTTGCTTTTCAATCATTCACTCCCCAGTCTGACAGAAACCCCTCACAATTGATAATTGCTTTATTTCTTGTGTCTTTTCCCCATTTAAAATCTTCTTTCCAAATTCCATTGACAGCCTATCACATACCTTTATGTTCTATATTTGTTTAAAAGGTATCTTGGATCCTTTCAGAGTCACTTTTTGTCACTATAAATGACTATGTTTTTTGTAACCACCTCCATTAATGCATGACAAACTGTGAAATTTGCCATTTCTGCCATGACCAATCTGTAAAATCTGTCATTTTCCTGCATGGTGATGTTCATGATTTACACAAGGTCTTACTCCTAAGGTCACTTATTTCAATGGTTTATGAAAATTACCATTAAGTAAGTTAGTACATCCTGTCAGTGGGGAAATCACATGAGCACAATTTGTAATTCTGCCCTTTTTGTAAACAAAATAACATTTCAATACTTGCATATCCAATATTATGTCCATTCCTCTAGTCTTTAACTCCCAGGAGTTAGAAGAGTCTCTTGTTGTGAGTAGTGTGCTGATGCTTTCTCATGACACAGATTCACAACTTTTATAAGAAGCAACAGGAGAGGAGCCAGCAAAAATGCAGAATGCAAAAATGAAAATGAGTTGTGGAATTTGGTTTAAATGGTGCTCACACATTTGGGATGTCTAAGGTTGAGGGTGGCAGGCACACAGGCTCAGATCCAAAGTCCCATGGAGAAACACAGAGAAGTTTGGCAGAAAATAAAGTAAATGATCCTAGAATCCTAGAATCCTAGAATGGTNTTCAAGCATACATCTTCTGTTATAGGAGTCCTTAAAGATAGTTGCTGGTATAGAAAGATTTCTACTATGAAATAGAGAATCCTGTCATCAGTCAGTCTGTAATTTAGCAGCTCTCATTTTCATCAAGTAGGGGCTATATCCCCAAGGATTCCTCTGACACAGGACTTCCCTCAGAATTTGGAAGATGATAATTTAAAGAAAATCACAGCAAGGATGGATGACTAAAGAGAGGAGTTTCCAAAAGCATTAGGAAAAGAAAGTAAGAGGGAGAGAGTGTGTGTGTGAGAGCTTTGTTTTTTCATGTGAGTTAAGTGAGGAGAATTACACCTGTCCTCATATTTTGTGGTAAGTAGAGTCAGGTCCCTGCTGTCAGACTGGACCTACTTGCTTTCCTTCTCTTCTGCTTCTTTCTCTCTCTCTCTCTAACTTTTGCTAAAGGGAAAGAAAATAAAGATAAGTTGCATTGATTACCATAAAGCCTTCTTATATTTATATTTGTTAACCCAAAAGGAGCTCTTAAATGCTCTGCTTGGGGCAGTGCCAGCACATAATTAACATTATTAGTTAGGAGATTAGCAGATTGCCATTAATCCTGGGCTGAGTCAGGGGAGTAGTAGATGGATTCTTCTCTGGGGAGGTCTGAGAGAGCCATAACCTAAGCAGGATCATCAGGAGCTAATAGCTCTTCCTAGCTCTTTCTAGGTACTGGGACTTGTGCACAAGAAGGAGACTGTGTTATCATGCCTAGAAGGAGAATGTCATGAGTATGCATACCTATCTGTCAAGGGTTAGGCCTAGGTCAACCACCAGCCCAGGGACAGATATTCTCTATTATCCCCTTTTCCCCCACTCCAGAAAGGAAAAGGGGAAATTAACAGAGAGAGAGATTTGTGAGTTGTAAATAAAATTTAAACTATTTTAATGAAAATAATAAGAATAAAGTATAGATATATACATCCACATCCACAAAACCAATACCAGAACCAAACCCCCTTAATGGCATCTACATCAGCACTGATGCTGGAGCAGGAGAACTCATCAGCAGACAAGACTCAGACTCAGGGGCTACATCCTGGAACTCAGAAACTCTTGGATTGAAGGCAGAACACCCAGAGTCCTGTAAGAACAGAGCTGGGCTTCTGATCTTCACAAGGCTCAAGTGCTCAACCTTCTAGAAGAGTAGAGAGCCAAACCTCTCCTTATATGTACTAGTTGTTGATTAGGCGCTAAATAGCTTAGTTATGCTCCTGTTTTGCTTGGGTCTTAGGCCTTATGTAAGAAACCCTAAGGCCCAAGCTTGATATCAAACTTCCAAGGACTGAATATGACCTATATGGCATGGAATAGAATCATAGAATCATAGAATGGGCAGGTTGGAAGGGACCCTAAAGATCATCTAGTTCCAACCTCCCCGCACGGAGCAGAGATGCCAATCACTAGACCAGGTCACCCAGGGCCGCATCCAGCCTGGCCTTGAACACTGCCAGGGATGGATACCTTATTTTGACTCAAACTAAGACACCATCCTGTGCCCATACCAGGCATTTTAGATCCTAGTGCTGACACAAGAGAGTGTCCAATTGATTCAGAAGCATTTGAGATTACCACTTATTGTTAGCAGCTGCTACCCAAATGACCCTCAGGCACAGCTGAGCAAACCTTACAGTTTAACTCCTGCAGTTTCAGCTCTGGCCTCCTGCTGCAGCTAGTATGGGATTGTCTGGGTGCAAACTGGGAGCTCTCTGTTACATTGCACCTCCTTCCAGTGCAGTTTAGAAAGGGCTAACTTACTCTTTCTTATAAACATTCAAGTTTCCAGCTCTATGTTCAGTGATGGGTGAAGTGGGCTCTACTACCCTGAAATCAAGTTGGTATCATATCTAAATGTAAGTGCTTCTAAAATCATATTCATTCCGTTTCTAAGGCTTATAAACATACATATGTAGATTTATCAATGCACACACATACATATAAATAGGTGTGTGCCCCAATCATTTCAGGAATTTCTTTAGACAAGGAACATGAGAGAGAGATACTGTCCCATCAATCAGGAAACAGGTATTGTCATAGAATCATAGAACAATTCCAGCTGGAAGAGACCCTGAAGATCATCAGTGCAGCCTTTGTCCTAGCCCTAGCAACCTGCTAAATGATGCCTCCCAATGCAACATCTCCCTGTCTCTTAAACACCTCCAGGGATGGGGACTCAAGCACCTCCCTGGGCAGCCTGTTCCAATGGCTCACAACCCTTGCAGCAAAGAAATTCCTCCTAATGTCTAGCCTGAACCTCCCCTGGGGCAATTTCCATCCATTTCTCCTTGTCCTATCACTCTCCACTAGGGAGAACAGAGCAGTCCCTGCCTCTCTACAACCTCCCTTCAGGTAGTTTGAGAGAGCCAGGAGGTCTCCCCTCAATCTCCTCTTTTGCAGGCTAAACAGGCCCAGATCCCTCAGTCTTTCCTCCTCAGGCTTATGTTCTAAGCCCTTTAGCAGCTTGGGAGCCTCTGTCCCCTCTCCAGCACCTCCATGTCCCTCTTGGAGTGAGGGGCCCAAAACTGGATGCAGTACTGGAGGTGAGGCCTCCCCAAAGCTGAGGAAAGGGGCAGGATCACCTCCCTGCTCCTGCTGCCAACACTGTTCCTGCTCCAGGCCAGGATGCCATTGGCCTTCTTGACCCCCTGGGCACACTGCTGGCTCATGTTCAGCTAGCTGTCAATCAACACCCCTAGGTCTATTAGAAAAACTAAGCAAATTATACAATAATGAAGGCTTGGATTCCCTCCAAGATCAGATGTAATATCTCTTTCCAACAAAATGCTCTGAGATAACCTTAACCAGAGTGATAGCTATATGTAGCTCCAAAAATGTTAAGGAATACCACACAGCCTGATGGAAAGCAGTGGGGTAACTGCTTGAGAGGAGTGGATATTCTGTCACTGGTAGATGGTAGGTTATTCTCTACCAACAGGAAATCTTTAGGCAGAAAGCAAATTGCTCCTTGTCAGGGATACTCATTTATATAAAGTGACACTCTGCTACTCCCACCCACCAATGCTGACTTCCAGTAATCATTCATGTGTCACACATCCCCCCATGCAGAGTTACACCAAGTCAGGTGAGCTAATATTCACTTCTACACTCCCAGGCTGTGACCACTTACTCATGTCAAGATATCTGCTGTCCTGTTCATTAATACTAATGCCAATTCAAGCAGATCAGTGTAGCCATCTTCAATCTTACTCAGTTATGGTGGCACTTTACTCCATCACCATCAGTCAGATCCACCCATTTGCACTCTAGCTGTGACTGATGCACACCCTCAGAGCCTCAGGGTGTGTTTGACAGATAGCAATTGTGTCCTCTGCATTTGGAGACTGGCTTACTCCCATCTTTCAGGGATAGAAAAGCAGCAACAACTTCAGACATTTCATCTGGATAACTATTGAAGAGGATGAACACTTACTGAAGATCAACATTTTCTGGCCAGAAATATAAAGACATCTACATTGGAGTAGAAGTATAGAGACAAGTGTAAATAAGTAACTAGCAGAGAGGCTTCAAAATGAGTGATTCCATCTGCAAACAGGTGCTAGTATATGTATTATAGCTCATATTTTATATATTCTTCAATCTTTTTGGTACATACATGTGAGTGGTAAGCAATGAACCTCAGAAATCATTTTCAGAGGCTGACTCTTTTCTGTGACCCTTTTGCCACTCTGTAATATGCTACTTAACAGTAAACTTCTATTTCTTCTCTGAGTTGTGCCTTTTGGCAAGATAGCTAAGGGAAATCTTTGCAAAAGGAGTAACAAGTAACTAATTTTATTTTCATCTTCACTGGGATTAAAACTAAACAAATAAGCTCTTCAATTCTACCTTCATTGTATGATGTCATTGTAAAGAATTATTTGCCTTAATATAAAAGGCAAAAATATTTGCCTTAATTCTGGCAATAATATTATAACAAATATATAATATATATATATAATATTATAACAAATCACAGCAAAAATCCATATCTTACCACATTGGGGTTATTTCACATTTAATAGTGGAAGTCCTGCTTTTAGAGTGTTTTATTAGGAGGTAATTACAACCTTTGCATTCTTTACATCCAATAAGCAGAAAACTTCATTTCACTAATACTTGCTCTCAGCTTAAGCTGCCTCAGAACTTCTTGGGAATAGGAGAAAGCATGGAGTGGAGCAACTGTGTCAAAAGTGAATTAACTCTTTTCACAATTAATAGAATAAAGACACAGAAAAATGTTTGCTGCCATTGTTATGTATACAAAGTGGGGAAGGAAAATACTTCTTCGTAGGGCCAACCTTGTCCTGAGAAATTTAGCAAAGCTTCCAGGATGAATGGCCAAGGGATTTAACTGTGGAGATTTACAGAGCAAGGTCTCAGGGCAATGTGAAAATTGACTGTGTCAATTTAGGCACAGTCCTACAACTTTCAGGTCTTCCCTTTTGAATTTTCCTCCATTTATTTCAGTTCCAGAGTAGTCCAGAATCACCAAGCCAGTGGCTGGCTGCCTCAACCTGTATGATTTAATAATCAGCCTCTACTTTGTCCAATTCTTTTCCACTGTTCAGCAGCCTTCAGTATTGTGCCTTAAATTAAAATAAATCTAGATTCTGCAGCAGTGGTACTTCATGTGGCTATTTTTCTTATGAATGCTAATGGTATTAATATATAACAATAGCTATTCCCTGAGAAAGAAACAGTGATGTATTATCATATCCCTTTCTGATGACAGGGAATGTATAAGAAACTTGGAGGAGGTTGCATTTTAGTTGGGCTGCTCACAAACCCTAAACTTTCTGAGGTTATTCTTTGTTAGAAGCAGCTTGAATTAATTGTTTTCTGCAATGGATGCCAAGCAGTCAAACTAAGAAAATGAAAGCCAATGTGACTTTTTCTTTAATCCTTCTTTGATTGCTTGATGCAGTCTAGTGATGCATCTGTTGGCACAGTAGATTAAGTCACTCTTAACCACTGCAACCCCTAGTGCTCACACAGCCAAATCCTAGAGGCAATTTTTTTTTCCCCTTTCTGCCATTTACTTGCAGCAAAAGTAATTAGAATATTTAAGAGGTAAAACAGGAGAATACTCACTGGCTAGCTCTCCAGACCTTGCTGAAAGTGCTGCAGTGACAGGCATTCCAGGTGGCCTTTGCAGGTGCACAGATGCAGTGACTGATGAAGCTGGCATCTCTCCTCAGGGCTCATGGCAGTGGATTTCTTTTTAAGCAGTTTGGAATCTCCATTCCCCTTTTGCACACACAGAAAAAAAACACATGCTTAGTTTTGTCTTCACTTCTTTTCCTCATGTACATGCTCTTAATTGCAGCTATTACATGAGTCTACCATCAGTAAATTTGCGGATGACACCAAGCTGGGAGGCAGTGTCCATCTCTTGGAAGGAAGGAAGGCTCTGCAGAGGGACCTGGACAGGCTAGG
>VWZO01010263.1:110946-123787 GCA_013396975.1 Bucco capensis
ACATTGCCACCTGACTTTCTCCAGAGTGAACAGTAATACAGATACTTATTAGCCTGAGAGATTACAATACCACCAAACACACAGATTTGCTTGCATGTATGTTTGCAGTGTGTGACTACTATATGGTGTGAATCAAAGTTCATGAGCTGTTTTCCTTCAAAATAACATTTGCAAACACTTTCAGCATTATTTAGTCAACTTTTTCTTTTTGAGAGAAGTTGTTAACATGCAACTGCTGTAAGTATTGAACTTGTCTCAGTTTCTTTACCAGTTTAAATATTTAAAGGCAATTACATGGTTAACTGATGATCTGGTCATTAATTTGTTTTCTACCTTTTCTCTTGAAGATGCTGTTGTTGAGAGTGAAGATGTTCTGAAAGAGTGGTGCCTCTTTTCTTGGTCTTTGCTGCCATGTTTTATTCTCTCTGTGTCTCTAAAGGAAACAATAAAAAGATGCTTAGGAAAAGTAATCCATTTGTCACTTTTCTTTTTGGTATATTCTTTTCCTATATTCCTGGCTTCAGAATATAAGATGCTCCTGGAAGAGGCTTTATGCTAGTATTTGCCTTCAAAGCACCCAGAATATTGTTTTTTAAAGAGATCCTAACTTCTCTATAACAAAAAGTGAGTTAAGTGTGATCCAGTCTTCTTTCCTGGTACCTGCAGCTAATAAATAACATCATCATCCATCTTCCTCTATTCCTTTACATGCAGAGTATGTCTGAATTTGTTACTGAGATATTACTGACTACATGGACTCCATAAAAGAATTCTTGTGCTCTCTCTTACTGTTAATTATGTTTTTTCTTAAAATCCCCTTTGAGAATAAGTGATTTAACCCCCAAGCTACCTAGTGCCTTGTGAATTACACTCACGCCTCACTTTTTGATTATGGTAATGCCACTGATAGCATCAGCACAATAATTAATAGCAGGTTTTGTCAATTTTCTGCTTCACAAAATCCTCCCCAAGCCTTACCTACATCTTACCACATCACACAGGATTACATTTCTTTCCTTCTCTTTTTAATCTCCTTTCACTTTTCTTGTCTGTATGTGCATATCTTGAGCTTGATTTTCCATGGTGCTTATGTCCTTCATCTCCAAGTGAAATAAAAAGAGTTTTCAGAGCTCCAAGGTTTCTGCTTTCTCTTTTTCACTGTTCTGTAGTGCCTGACCAGGAAACCTTGCCAAAAAAGAAAACAAGGATACTCTGAACTAGTTTGTTTTCCAGATGCACCCTGAGACAGCCAGTGCACAAGAGGTTAAACAAATCTATTGACAACTTCAATTTACTGCTGGCAACAGAGAAACTAATAGAGAAAAAAAGAACAGGAAACATCCACAGCAAGACTCTCATTATCTAACAAATTATTTGCTTTCAAAATGTATTAAAATCATGCAGATCTGAGCAAGTCTGTTTGTAGCACAACACTTACCTACCTCCTGGCAACACAGTTACAAAGGCGAAGTGTGTCTCATTCCACTTGTGATTTTATAATGAGATGTGAGCTTACATTAAAGAGTAACATGTTTATTTTTCTGAGTGAAATTCCCCAGGTATTCCAGGATGCCAGGCAGCTTTTCTGTCTGCTCTGTTGTTAGCACGTTCTATAAATCGAACTCAAAAATGTGGCTGAGCCTTTCCCATTGCAAAGAATCAGGTTTGGAAGCTAGGCAGACATCAAATGTATAAAATGGTTAATTAGGTTGTGGCTTTCAAAGGCAATCTTAGTCTAAATCATTTGGTGCTCTGTGAAAGAAGGGTCACCTATGCAGCACAACTACAAAGGGAAGAAGGCATTTCTGCTGTCTGTTCTGTCTCCATTTTGAATGCAGGCTGCCTGCTGATTATTCTGCATTCACTTCTCTAAAAAGCTTATTAATGTGGTCTAGAGGGAGGCTGTCAGAAATGGCAGCCTGAATCAAGGGATTTTCCTTCAACATCCAAATGACATGCTGCAGCAAGAGAATTAAACAGATGACTAACCAGTGCCCTTTTGTCTGCAGATGAAGATGGGATTGCCAACTTGTAAACCAGCGACTGACATTTGGGTGGATTAAATCGTCCTGTTATTGTTCTGCTACTTTCTAATCACTGGTGCTTTCCTGATCTCAAGTGCCTCAGCTGAAAGCCTTCTCAGTTCTCCTTTCCTTGTTTGCTGAAACCCTCAGCAGAGCTTTTGCTGTAAACATGTATCCATAGAGAAAGTACTGTTCTGACACTGACTGAGGAGATGAGTTGGCTTCTAGGTATTTAATTAAAACATTAAGCAGAAAAAGCTTTAGTGTCAACATTCACAAGTGCTTTACTAGAGCAGTGGGTTGTTATAATTGAGTTTCCCTGCAAATGCTTTTTTTCCTCCCCCTTCCTTCTCTAAGAGCTTGAGGTTCACTTTGCCTCACGCTGTTAGTTGTGGCTTTGAGACCATGCCCCATGCTGTCATTCTCTGGATTCTTTCAATCTGGTTGTTAGCTTTAATTTCTACAATCAAGATTAGATGGCAACAAGGGGTTCTAATGAAAAGTGGGGGGGAAAAAGTCATTTGTTCAACAGCATTAAAAATTCTAGGCAACAATGTATTGTGTAGCCAAGCTGATTGTGTTCTGATTTTGTCAGATGCTTTTTACCTTGTAATTGATGTTAAAAGGGAGAATGCACTGCTCAGGAACCAAAGAAACCCTGACATCTGTAGAAGTTCTATCCAGGTTTCTATTTGTCACCATTCTGATGTTTGTAATTTAAAAAGAAATAGAGACTGCACCATCCCATCATCTTTGTCATTAGAATTTCCATTTAGGAAGTGAGGAACACAATTATTTGTTGCCAGGCAGTGCAGCAAGTTAGTCCTTATGAAAGTAGTGCTTTATTTAAAGTAAAAGAGACCTGTGTCTGCCAGCTTGGAACTAACAGAAAACACAAAATAATGCCCATTCACAACACTTTGCTGAATGTGATCTCTCAAGTAAATGCTTTTCTCCTGAAGTCTGGAAAATCTCACACCTACTACCTCCAATGATCCATGCATATAACATCTTAAACATGAGTTAAGTAAGGAGCTGTTGTCACTTGAAGGCAGGAAAGGTTTCACATGACATCTGAAGTCATGGAAACAACTTCCAAAAAAGAAAGCAAAATCTGCAAGCTGTCATTTCCAGACTGCCTCTGGCATTCTGGACACAGAAGTGCAGAAACTGATTGTTACCTAAATGACTAGATTTGTAAGGGCACATTCTGACCTCTCTGCATCTGTAGTTATTCTTGATTGATATTTTAAACCTCACTTCCCTGTCTTTGATAAACAGAAGCTACAGGGAGCAGCTGTGGGAGGGTATACTTTAATATAGTCAGCTCCTTTTACACAGACTTCTTTAAAATGTGTTACTATAGTATTTCTCCTCTTTTTGCATGCCCTGCTTAGAAAGGAAATTCCTATTTAGGCTGATATCAAGCTGTTGTGTGAAGAGGTGCTAGTGCTCTCAGTTTCTCACACCTTGGTCTTGCTTTCCCACCTATCAGCCTGTAAGGAACAGCTGCACTCCAGGCATTCCAGCTGGGAAAAGATCCTCCTTGCTTCTTCTGTCAGGTGGTTTCCCCTTGCTCTTCTTGACATAGCAAGGCAAAGCACTGCCACATTTTCCCAAAATACCTACAAAATGCCCTGGAGCACAGAGCACTGCTCTATTAAGCAATGCAGAGTTGGTTTATAGACATAATGTGACACAAGTAGAGCTCAAACTCAATTCCATGTGAACCTGAGGGGTAGGAAAACACAAGAGCAACAACCACACTGCTGCCTCCTAAGTTAGGAGGTTATCCCTGTTCTGCTGTGCACTCACAATATCTACCACTCCAATTTAATAGGAAGGAATCATTTTTATTTTCCTTGCTACTATATTTACAGTGGGAATAACCATAAGATTTCCCCAGCATCCCAAGCCTTTAGTAGTCTGATTTGCATGCCTGTGCAAACAACTTTGCAGATACTTTTTTTGAACCTGTTAAATAAGCTTTTGAAGTGTTGTTAGGAGAAGAAACAACCACATGAAAACCTTAAACAAGAGTTAGTGTTACTGTTTCATTCTGAACGAAAAAAAATAAAGGAAAGGAAAAAAGAAAACTAGATACCAATAGTGGAACAGCTTGAGAGAAAAATCTCGGAAACCTTTGAAAAGATTTCTTTAGAAGGTAAAAAAAAATCTTAGTAGAACAAGTTTAATTGCAAAAGTTATACTAATTCTATTTTTCTTCTCTATCTGCACACATTCAGAGTTTATGCATATGTCACATCTTCAGTAAAACATATCCTTTTGTGTACTAAGCCATGAGCTAGCTTATTAAGACTGGAATAGATGAATAAACATTTGTTTCTCCCTTCCTCCACTTTCCAAGAAGCTTTGGCTACTATTGCCAAAGATTTAAGAGGAAAAGAATAGGATATTTTAGCTTTTTTACTTTCTTATTTTTGTTATGATTACAAGTTCACATATTTTTTAGTAAAAGCAAAAGTATTCCACCTAAGTAGAAAAATTTCTCCTCAAATAACAGGAAGATTCTGAACAAATCTGATCCACACTACTTTTTTTTTTCCTGCTATTTATCTTCTTATTTAAGCATTGAAATAATTAGGGGTAACAATACATTGGGTATTTTTACCATAACTTTGATGAAAAGTTTTTTTAGCTTATTATAAAAGTTATGAACTTACAGACTAGTGACTTGTTTAATGAGGACAAACTCTAATTAGGAAGGATATTGTTCTGATGTCATGTTCTCACTCCTGTCATAACCAGGTCCTGCCTAAAAAGTGGAAAAGCTTTTATAAATCTGTTAATATATAAGGATGATAACTCTTTAAAACTTGTAGTAGCAAGCTGGGGAGGTCATTAGTATATAGCTGTAACCTTAAGAGTGTAAACTTGAAAGAACTGTTTATTTTCTGCCTTGCAGCTGTGTGTAAAACCCACTGAGAGAAACTTGTTACCAATTACTGGCTTAGAGGCTTCAAGTAAAGACAGCAGGTACCAAGAGAGTAAAAAGTCTAGCTCACAAATAACTATACAACACTGAAATTCCTTAAGAGCAGCTGTTAAAGGAAAGGAAACATAACTGCTGAGAAGAGAAAAAGAATAAACCATCAGCTAGTAAGTAAAGCAAAGCAAGATGTACAAGGAAAAAAAATCAGTTAACCAAGACAGAGAAGGAAAGTTTTGCACCATAAGCTTCCAGATGCAAAGATCAGATCAATATTTGTAGTCCAAGAAACCAATATATTTCAAACAGTGTCTGAGTGCTTGTAATATGCAATTGGAAAGTCACTAGTATACAACATGGTGTACACTGAAGAATATATTGCAATAGGAAAGAACAGTTGATAAGTGTAAGAGAAACCATGAATGTGAACTGTTGCAAAGAAGAACTCTATCTCTGCCTTGGAAGAAACTTTATCAATCCCTAAAAATAAGCATTAGCTGGGGAAAAAACGGAATGATATAGGACACATCAAGAAAATGAGTTGATAGATTAGAAATTACTATCAATCCTGAGATGAAAAAAAGATAGGTTACTAAGGGAAAAAAAAATCTCATCTCAGAAAAGTCATATATAGATTCACAAAATCCACAATCTTGATTAACTGCATGGAGAGTAATCCCTGCAACAGGAACTAAAAGGCAGTAACTTCTCTAACCAACCTCAAACATCCTTCTTAATATTTTGGCCTTCTTTTGTTCCTCCCATCTTGCTCATGGATGGCTGAAGGTTTAATATAACCCTTGCATTCAGAATAAGCAGAAGGTTGGTATTGCAACTGGTACAAAAGGGAACACATGATGGACATGTTTCTTCTCCATCCTCCCATGGGCAGGATCAAGCCCAGCTCATTGTGCACTATGATTTTGCAGCATTTTTTACACAGAAGAGCTCAATTACCAAATAAATGAACTCTATAATGCCACAAACCTTTTTTTTTATATAGTGTAATTTCTGCATAGTCCAAAGTTAGAAAAGGAAATAAGTTTAAAGATAAATCTAATTCAGAGAGCTACTAAGGAAGCATGAAGAACAAGAACGTCAAGCTTCTAGAAATTAGGTACTACAGTGCCCATTCTTCAGTTTCTAACCTCTGAATTCTTCAAAGTAAAATCTACAGTGGACAGTTATGCCTTTTATTCTCCCTTATATTACATAAGAAACTGACTTGCATCCAAAGAATGATCCCTGAAGGCTGCACATTGAACAGTAAGCTTACCAGTAAGGTTCATGATTCAAAAGGGTGGCTGACCATGCCTTGCCTATTACTTGACCATTGTAGGACAATTTCACATGTATTTCCATGGGCTAAGGAAAGAATAGACCCTGAGGTTTCCTCATCCTTATTTCCTACTGCCTGTGCATCTATGCTATCCACTAAGTGAAAAGTGTCAGAAGTATGCTCAATGTGGTCAAGACCAAGGAGATCATTATAAGAAGAGTGTTAGATACACTCACAACATGGGATGGGATTAAATCAATCTGGGGATAGGCACACATGGGATATAATATTAAAGCATAATGCTACAATAAGAGTTCTGGATAAGACAAAGGGCTTCAAACCACAGTGTCTAAAAAATCTTGTGTGCACTCAAGTTGGAAACTAGATATTCTCAGTCAAAACTGATTCAAGCAGAGAATAAAACAACTTTCTTTTCTGCATTGATGGGCTTGCACCAAAGGCCATGAAAGGAAAAGGTGGCTGACTAGAAAACATTTGAGTTCTGACTACTACAGCACAGTATAAGTCATCTTAGAGAGTCTTTCTTTGTTTTTTATAACTCCTAAATAAAAATTGGAAGTTATTTTTATGTATAAACCATTGATAGCAAAAATAAGACAATTACAGATTAGAAAAGGGAAGTTCTCAATGCACATGCTGCTTAAATGTGGGTGACTGGTCTAGGTATATCATAAGCATACATACACTGTTTTAACATGAGCTAGTATTAATCTGACAGAAGGATTTTACTCCTGATTATGCATTGTAATTATTGAGAGAGTAATTGAATTATTCCCAATTTTAAAGCACTTTTGCTACGATGGCTGTTGCTTACTCTAAATGCTTTTTAGATGTTTCTCTCTGAAGTGGCAATTGTGACTGCATTGGTTTTGAATACACACTAAAAGGATATTCTAGTAGAAATTCCTTGTTTACTTGAGAGATGCTGCTTAAATGTTTAATGACATTAGCTCCTTGCAAATGGCATTCATTTCCTGTATATGCAAATTTTCCTAATGTGAAACCCCCATAACAGGTAGAAATGTAGAAAGTTAATGAAGCCATGTAATTACAATCACTGTAGTGACTGCAGTCCCTGGAGAACAATAATGGGATAATATACATGGGGTTTGACTTTCTTTGGAAACAACAGCTTATAATTTGAAAATAGATAGTAAAATATTTTCATTATCTTCTGCTGTCTCCTAAGGCAACTGACAGGTAAAAATAGATTATGCTTTTATTAACTGCAAAAATGGGAGATAATGCAGTTAGGCAATATATAATTGTTTTCCATTTTCTACTACTGGCACTGGACAAGGTTTAAACTCTTCTTTTAACCATAAGTAAAGCCAATATCAATCTGTCTTCAGCTTGGAAATCTTATTTCATTTCTAACATTGGAAAGGTACATATTGAAGATGACCAAGTATATGTCATTGATCACTTCCAAGTACATAGCAGAGAAATAAAAAGCTAATTAGGAGCTTTGAATGACATTTAAAGAGAAGATTTCAAAGGACCTAGTCCAAATTTCAAAGATTCCAGTCTTTGTGCAACTAGTAGAAAAAAAATGATAAAGCAGCATTTGCTTTTAGGAGGTTTTGTGGTGTTTTTTCTCTTACTGTGAGCACTAAGAGGACAGAAAAGCTCACTCTTCCAGCAGCAAAGTCATGGGGTAAGAGTTTGGGACAAACTCCTGAAGCACCTGGAAATCAGCTCTCTGGCAGCTCTGGGCAAATCCAAGCTGGCTCATAGGGAAGCTTTCTCTACTCTCACATCTTACCTATAAAGAAACACCTAACTGAGCAACTTGGTCAACCTGAGATCACTGTAGGGTAAGCAAAAAGAAAGAAATGAGATGAACTGTCTGCTAGCAATGTGCAAAAATTCTCTTAAAGGTGACTTTTTCTTTCCATTGAATGGACTTTTAACTTAAGCATCTCAGAGAAAGGGCCAAGTTTTGCTAGTATCATTTATTTATGGGTTTTTTGCAACGAATTCAACTTAGTATCATGGAGAAATCACAATATTTACCTGTCTGCATTCATTTTCTGCTATCAAGCATGCTAGTTTCTCAGCATGGAAGCTTTATTTAAAATACTAGTGCCAAGCAAGCTGGAATAGGTTGGCTTAAAATAGAGGAAGCAACTCTACATTACACAGGTCACTCTCAGCTCTCATACAGCATGTAAGAGCCAGTAGTAACAGTTCACATATTACAAACAGCAGTAAGAATTACAGACTTATGTGATAAAATCAGCTTATCTAATGATGAAGCTACAAATACTGAACAACTAAAGCAGTCAGCTCTTTTCCATGGACATTAAAGCTGTTAAATCAGCTGCTGCTCTTTGTTATCTCAACTGACAGTGAGCTGCACACCATGACATGTTCTCAGTGCTAGTGTCCCAATCCTGCACATCTAAGACCAATGGGAAGTTTGGCACTGCTTCAATCCAGCTGGCAAGCCCAGGTTTGCTCCCCAAAAGTAGCCATTGATACATAGCCAGGTCTCTGACCATTACTGGGGACAGGGCATACACAGGTTAGGCTTGAGGAGCCTGGAAGTGTTGCTGCTTCAACATCAGTGCAAACTGGACAGCTAATTTCTTGAAGCTGCTTCATCAAACCCAGTCACATGAAACATTTTGCAATAAAATCCATTGAAGGAATGACATTTGCATAAAATTTGTACTTCACAACAATTGTGGTCACCTAAGTCAGTAAAACTCCATGTGTCTTCCTAAAGACTTCACACCCAGGAAAAATAACTATATTTCCAGGATAATATAGTTATGATGAATTCTTCATCTACCTTAATTCACTACCTACCACATTGTGAGGATTAATTAATTAATGTCAGCAAAGCAATTATGAAGATGAAAAGTGCTATAGGTATTTAGAAACTATACATATGTATTGTGAGTAGAATATAAACCACATCAAAATATTTCTTATGCCATCTCAAAAATACTTTGGTTTTATAGGTATTCCAGCTCTTTGTAAAGCATGGCTAGTTTATTCCACTAGAGCTGTTCTCCATAGAGCTTACTTAAAGCAGAGGTTTCTAATCACAGAATCCTTAAGGTAGAAAAAAACCTCTAAGTCCAACCATACCTATCATTAAAATACCACTAAATCATGTCCCTAAGTAAAGTATCTAAATGTCTGTTACACACCTGGTGCTACTGGGCAGGATTTCAGTGGGATTGGGATTTTTGAACTTCTTTGGGAGTTTAAAGCCATTAACAGGCACCAAACTATCTCTGTGACATACAGATGTAGCCAGTGAATGAACAAAAGGAAGCAAAGATTCCAAATGTTGAACCAAATCATGCTCTTCTCAGGAAAAACTTTAGAAGCCCCAAGTTTAAAAAGAATGCCAATATTCTATATCTTAAAACACAGTTATTGACAATTTCCTTCAGACTACTACTCATATTCTGAAGTAAACTAATGTGAAAAATAGAAGGATGCATTCTGAACAAAGGTGCAGTGTGTTAAATAATTCTTTTGAATGTCCCACACAGGAATGTTTTCCAGGTGTTTTCAACATTTAGAGAGAACATTTTGCTGTTTTGTTTGTTCTTTTGTCAAAGGGAGAGAACAAAAATAGACAAACCGTTTCCAAGTAGTTAGACTGTGAACCTGAAACTCTCTATCTTAAGCTATTCAGCAAGTTGATTTTACACAGAGATAGCTCCAAATTATCTTGCAGGTGTTGTTTATAAAGTGGGTAGTTCCACTTTTCAAAACATTTTGGAGTTACATCTCAGAGAAAAGGACATTACCAGACAATCTACAACTTCTAAGGTGATTGTGATCAAATTATCTTCATGTAAAGACTATAAAACCACGTCCTGCACCCAGGTATTGACAGCTGGATCCAAAGTCCCCTGAAGATATCAGAGGCATTCCCATGAATTTCATCAATATTATTTGGATTTGGGGTTTTGTCCACAATTTTTTGTTATCTTTCACAGATATTTATGCAGGTTACACCTCTATATCTGAAAAGCATGTTGGGGTTCATTGATACATAGGAATAGGAAGCTGTAGCAAGGTGGGAATTGATCTCCCAAGTGACTAGTGATCAGACAAGAGGAAATGGCCTCAAAGTGCATCAGAGGATACTGGAAAAAAATCCTTCACTGAAGGAGTGGTTAGACATTGGCTCGGGCTGCCCAGGGCAGTGGTGGAGTCACCATCCCTGGTGGGGTTTAGTGGACAAAAAAATAAATATAACAAAATCTAACAATAATGTCAGGGTACCTTTTGGTCAATACAGCCAGAAATACAAGTATTATTTCAGTAGTTGATTATTTTCAAATATAATCTGCAAAATCCAAGTGATTATTTACATCATTACTCCCCAGTTTCACACAAGTATTAAATGGAATGGAAGGTGAAGGCTGTTTTCCAGGACCTTGACACAACAACATTAACACTATAAACAGTGAGTAACTCTACCAGGTTACTCATATCCTCATTACCTTATATCATCATTGGCGATTCAGAGCTTAAATCAGTCCAACAGTTCAATTCCCTAGGCAGCCTCATCTCCTCGGATGGTAAGATTGACAGAGAGATAGACAATAGGCTAGCAAAGGCATAGAGTGCTTTGGGAAAACTCTATCAAAGAGTCTGGCCAAATAAACACTTGAAGANGAAATTGCTGACTGCCCCAATACAACTTAATTAACTTCATATATACTTTTAGCTTTTTACTACTGTGGAGCAGTTCCTGTTTTACAAGTAGAATAAGCAAGAAAAGGATGCACAGCATAAACTAACATGCTGCCTACTAAAAGAGGTTAACATTCAGTGACTTTCCACATGCTATTAAGGCTTCATTCTCTGCATTTTATTTTGTTAAGCAGTTTTTAATCTCTCTTTTAAGTGAACTAAACCTAGGGGACCTCATATTGGAAAAGGATGGAGAATTATCCTGCAATTGATTCTGTCTTAAGGAAGAGAGCATTATTTTCTGCTGATCTATATACAAATCACACTGGAGATATTCAGGTAATGTGGTAAAATTCTCCTAGAACTGCAGTACACTCATATCTCCACATTATTCATTTTCTGTTCAAATGGATTGTGCTAGACTTAAATGGAGTCCAGTGGCCAGAAAAGAGTTTATTATCATCAGAAGCACTTTTGGTTATTGCCTGCTGTGTCCTTAGGTAGGACACTCACTTAAGCTTTTTGCTTTTCAGGCTTTTATTCTGTGCACTGTTCTTAATAATTCTGCCTTCTCAGGAGAAGTCTGAGGTTTCTTAACTAGTTCTTAAACAATGTTTTAAGTGAGAACTGCCAGTATCAATGGAGCAACAAGCTTAATAATAATGAAAAAGGAAATGCAAGCTGTTTATGTTAAAAAAGAATTCTAGCTTTCACTCATGTAAAGCTGTTTTATCCAATAGTTCAGATTACATGTGGTTGGTAATCAGAATTTTACAGTTGTGTGAGGCAGGTGAAAGGATTCTAGTCACCAGACTTATTTCTTAATTGCTCCTGCAAATAATCACTTTGAGTACTTAAAGTGAAAGCCAATACTCTAGATGGCAAATAATTTGTCTTCCTAACCTGTAAATTTACACTCTGTCTACATAAAAATAAAGTATATTAAATAAAACCCCAAAGTATACATGCTGAGCTGGCTCTGTTGTGTAGATTTTGATCTGTGTTTGCAATGGTCTATGCTAATAAAATGCCCCAAAATGCTACAGCCCTGCCTGCACAAGAACCCCCATACATTAGATATACCCTGGTGTGAACAAATTAGGAAGAGCAAAGGATAGCAAAATATACTATGCTGATAATCTGCTAGAAGATTGCATTTATATATTAAGTGTAACATGAAACTTCAGGAATGTTTGGAGCAGCCAGTGTGAACTTTCACAGCATGATTTAAGCAAACTGCAGGATATGAATACACAAACTACTGGAAGAGTCATTACTTTCATTAAGAATATTACAGTGAATAAATTAACCTAAAACAATAAAACCTGAGCAGCAGATATATGTAAGTCATTTACATCTTGCAGCAGACTCATTTGGTGTAAAAAAAGAATGAATGTGTTACAGTAGAGGCTTCATTAGCACTTGCATTTCAATTGACTTAGAAGCACACCATATGAATACAAAAGCAATAAATATCATCTATAAACAAGAATACTATAAAAGGCCTTTTTTTTTTTTTTAAACAAGATGTTCTGTGCCATTACACTTTAATGGTCATCTTGCATTTTCAGTATAAAAAAAGCTAAAAAACCCTGTAATGGTGTTGTCAATGGAACCAATGTTCCTATGACTGTGTTACATAAATCTGCAGTGTTGTCAGCTGATGAGATTTTGAAAAGCAGATTTTACCATATTCTGTTAAATCACAGTAAACCCTCCCCCTTCTAGAGAAATTTCACTCCTATTTGCAGAGCATTTTATGCAGTTTAACTGAAACTCCCAGGAATCAAATTGTGAACACTGTTATTCACTGACACTAAAAGACATTTTAGCATGTTTTCACTATAATTTTGTTAGTTCCTGGGTAAAAAAGAATATGGGAAATCATAGAATCCTAGA
>VWZO01010265.1:0-30997 GCA_013396975.1 Bucco capensis
ATGCAGTACTTTACACTTACCCTTGTTGAATCGCATTAAGTTTCTCCCTCACTGACCCCTGGGGCACACCACTAGTCACAGGCCCCCAGTTAGATTCTGCTCCACCAACCACAACTCTCTGGGCTCTGTCCTTCAGCCAGTTCCCAATCCATCTCATAGCACAGTCTCCCAATCCATACTTTTCAAGTTTGGCAATGAGGATACCATGGGAGACAGTATCAGAAGCTTTGCTAAAGTCAAGAAAAACCACATCCACTGCCTCCCCCCTCATCTATCCACTTAGTTATGATTAGACATTGATGACATAGCTGTAGATTACCGTTCCATTGTACGAAGGAAAAATAAAACCTCAAGGTTTTGAAAAGCTACAAGTGTTTAAGTGTAGATTTTCCTTTAAGCTGCTTTGTTTGATCAGTAAATCATCCCTGTATGAATTCCCTTATTTTGATTATCTTAAAATGTAAGAAACTCTTCCATTATAGCATAACTGAAAATCAAAGTGTCTTGAACCAATTTAACTAAGTTGGTTCAAGACCTAATTTGAGGCTTGATTAAATGATGTTAATGCAGAGTTCAATAAACTAAACGCCAGTAAAAGCTATTTTAAAAATGGCCACTCTTGCTGAAAGGGAAGGGGTTTAACACAAACTTATTTAATTTACTTTAGAAGTTAGTATTATAAGTGCTTCTGTACAGATAAGCTTATAGAAATACAACAATGGATTCTTTGGAAAACTGCCACTTAACGTGTGCATGAGTGAATTTCAGACACAGAAATTGATTAAGCCTTGCTTTTTTCTTTTGACAAAAATCAGAATAGGACATTATTCCCCTTACCTGTTAGGCAATTGAAAAAATATCTTTGCCTACAGTCTCTCAGATTTCTTGCTGTCGCTGCTACACATGTAGCTCCAGCAGTGGGAACACTGATCACCATACAGCTGTACCAGCAGAGACAGGGCAGAATGAGCTCTGCACTCCCAATGGAGCAGTTCTGCAAAAAGCCTGCAAAGGACCTGTGCTTACAAGCAAGACTTTGGTGGACAGTTAGACAGATTTAATTCCTGATTCTTTGCTATGGGCAGGGATGCCACCCACTAAACTAGGTTGCATAGGGTCACATCTGACCCAGGCTTGAGCACTGCTAGGGATGGGGCATTCTTCCTAACATCTAATCTAAATCTCATCTCTTTCAGTTTAAAACCATCTCCCATTGTCCTATTACTTTCTGGCCAGGGAAGGAGTCTTTCTCCATCTCTTTTGTACGTGCCCTTTAGGTACTGAAAGATTGCTGTGAGGTCTCCCCTAAATCTCTTCTCCAAGCTGAACATTACCAACTCTCTCAGCCTGTCCCTCATAGGGGAGGTGCTCCAGCCCTCTGAACATCTTTGTGGCCATCCTCTGAACCTGCTCCAAAAGGTCTACATCCTTCTTAGGCCAGTCTGGATGCGGCCCTGGGTGACCTGGTCTAGTGATTGGCACCCCTGCTCAGTGTGGGGAGGTTAGAACTAGACGATCTTTAGGGTCCCTTCCAACCTGGCCATTCTATGATTCTATGATTCTTATACTGAGGCCCCCAGAGCTGAATGCAGTACTCCAGGTCTACAGTCTGGGCAACTTTGTCCCTATTATAGACAGAATAATATGTCATGCTTTACAGTATAAAGCATAAGTCTGAACTGTGCCGTTGGACCTGAGGCTTCCTGGGCACACCAATGTGGAATCACTCTAAATATCAACACGTAAGTGTGACATCAATATATGCTACCTGTCCACAGGTGGCACTCCATCATCAGCCCTGGCTGCATGCTTAATATTACGAATGAGCAGATCTCCTTCGATTATGGGAAAAACGTTTACTTTGGTATTCAGTAATGACCTTCCCTTGAGGGACTATAGATTTACAGAGTGGAATAAACTGAGCAAAACTCTTGGAAAGTACTGTCTATTCTAGCTTAAAACCTCCGATATTTTAGGCTGATCCTATTCATATCTTCTGTGTAAGCGTAAGAGGTTTTAATATTATTTTGACAGACAGATGGTGTTTTATTTGTTTCCATTTGAAAGCCAATTTGTGTCAACAGTCCTATTTCTGGGTATTATTTATACTTCCTGAAATAAAACAGTCACAATTCCTTGGATATATTTGGGGAATTGTAACAATTTATGACCAGAAACTCCCTGAGATCTCCTACTGTAAACGTCCAAATACTAAAATGGACCACATTAGGGGAATTCCACAGAATGTCCCTATGCAGTTCAGAAGAATCACCACCCTGGCAATCATTGCTTCTGGTGAAAGACACTGATCTCAAGTCAAAAAGCTCCAATGCAGCTTGTCATATGATTTTCCTAGGAATGGGCATACTTTACGTTACCTGTGAGAGATCCTTCAAGGAAATGACACACAGATCTGCTTAAAGAAGAGGAAAAAAAATAAAGCTGAATTTTTTTTGATGGCTGTATGAATGCAGTGCAGGGCTTTGCTCAAAGACTCTTTTAACTTGCTCTCAGGTCACATGTGTGTTGTGATATAGCTAGGAAAAAAACATTTGAAGGGCCATTCTGTCTGAAAGCTATGTGGTAGTAGCTCTCACAGAAGGAGACACTGAAACAACTCTTTGTCATCCTATTACCCTCTTCAGGGTGCAGAAGAGGAACACTGATTTAAGCTAGATTTTTTTCCTCTGAAAACTACAAAGAAGGCAGACAGAACACATATTCTCAGAAAGACAGTTGAGTTTCACATGCCTTACCCCCAGGGCCATCAGTTCTTGTGCTTTCATGAAGGCTGCAGTACATATAATTTTCCAAAACCCCTTTGTTAGGTTGCACAAGACCTACATCTTTTTGTAGGTCCCAACAGGATGAGAACAAAAGGGAGGTGTAGGGGATTGGAATATGATTTTAGGGTAAGTGCACTTTAAGAGAGGATTGAAGTAGAGGATTTGTTTAAGAATAGTAGAATGTTTTTCAAGTAAGTGTTCTTGTGAAGAAGAGAGTGTTTTGGACAGGTGCTTGAGAGGGAAAATGTTTTGGACCTTGGACATTACGAGAACGGATTCAATGAAAGTTGGAAAACAGAGAGGAATTAATAAACAGGTTGTTTTTCTGACTAGTTTTGCAGTAGCTCGACCTTGCAGGTGCACAAGACTGTTTTTCTAGTATTCTTCCAACTTGATGTAGAAAAGTATATAAGGTTGGCATAACTGCTTAATAAATGTCTCATCTTCTTCCTACAACATAGGCCGGAGACTCTGATTTTTCATTCAGTTGCTACAGGGAGGATCCAGTAAGAACGCAGAGCGAATTAAGTAATTTTTTTTTCTCTAAACTTCGGGCTGGAGACTTGAATAGACACACCTGTGTAGTGCATGTTAACACAATCTTCTTCAGATACTGCCATACTCCAGAGCAGCACTTATAAGAGTGGAAAAAAAAGCTGCAAGTCTCCCTTCCAAAGCTGCTGAGAAAGGCCAACTGGGCCATCCCTTCAGACTCTAGAAGGAGGAGACAAAGCCCACCCAGCAAGTAAGGAAGAAGGCTGTTAGTAAAGATGGGACAAGGCCTGACTCTCATCTCTGTTGTCTTGCAGATCATAAGCACGACTTTTAGTGAATATTTAGGTATTTACAGCCTCTGAAATCCACAGGGCCACACTGAATGGGCTGTTACCTGCTGTTGAATCAGAGACCTTGATTCCTAAAACACTGCCCAACTCAGGAGAACATCCACATGCCTTGATTTCAGAGGGCATGGGAGTGCATGGAAATCCCAGCTTTCATTTGCAAAAAGGAAGTGGGAAAAATTTTTACACACTTTTCTCTCTGATATTTGAGGGGAAAAAAGTAGCAAAAATGTGTTAGCAATGAAAATCTCCCAAGAGACTAAAAAAGCAGAAGGCAAATGAAAACCACTCAGCATTGCTATTCAAAATGTCATGATTTGGAGAAATAGGGGATCCTGCACCAGAATTCTGGGCCATGTGGCCTTGATAACACAATCAAATTATTTGCAAGGACTGGCATCTACCAAGATAAAAGTAACTACAGTTATACCACTGACTGAAACTGGCCAGAAATGAACCTAGAATTTAGAAAAACATCATAAAGAGGAAAAGGAAAGGGTGGGCAAGAAAAAGTATTAATTTCCAAAGACTGCTGTGCCCATTTTATGGTAGAAACAGAGTTAGCTGAGGGAGAAAAGAATAAGGGAGACACTGATGGATGTTAGTGAAAAAATAAAGAATACTCACCCATAAGAAAATACATTTGCTCCTAATGCAGAAAATGGCTCCACATGGATGAAATCTGCACACAGATTATACTTACTCTATTGTTATCATTCCACAGTTTATAGGCCTTTCTTTCCTGTCATGGTATTACTCTGAGGAACAGATCATCTCTTTTCCTCCCTTTTCCCTCTCTCTAATATACTATAATAGCTACTACTAAATGTCTTCTATCCCAAAAGCTTTCTGGGAGCCTCCCCAGCAGCCACTGTTCTCTTGAGCAGGAAAAAATAAGGAGAAAGAATTGACATATGGCTGATTGAAAAGAGCACTGGAAGGGGTGCCTATCCCACAATATTTTTAGACTCAAATCTACATTCAGTCCTGCGAAAGACAAAAAAAAATTATCTTGACATATTTTAAAGAATATTTAGAGCTCTGAAATTTAACCATGATGGAATTGTCACCAAATTTCTCTTTTTGCTACACCTCTGCTGGATCAGCTCCCACTTGTAATCAAATATTTCTCCTTTATACTCGTATAATATTTCAGGACACTCTACAGCAGATACATCACATAGTATTATCATCCATTGGAAAACCAAGTCCCTGTTGCCTGCACATATTTATGGCAGGCCAGGGGTTTCACTGGAATGTCCTTGTTGCTGGCTCAGTGATAACTCTCAGATGGACTGGCCAGCTGCCAGATCATTGCAGTTCAGACTGTCAGTGCTTTGGCTTTGAAGATGTAAAATGTTTTAAAACAGATAAATATTTTTACTATTATCCCAAATTTATGTCAGACATGTAAGCTCCATATAAAGTAAAAGTGCGTAAATCTACTGTCAGTTGTGGAAAATCTGAGTGCAATCAAAATTATTTCTTCTCCTAATATTATGCAGATCTGACAAACAGCTGAGCATAAAACATTCAAAGGATCCAATTCATCAGAGAAATTCCTATTATAAAAAACCAACCCAGCTGGATCAAGTGTCCAGTGAAACGGAACTCAAATAGCTCAGCACGAAGACCAAGGACAGACACAGCCTTTGAGAGAAACCTGTTACAAAGAGCTCTGACACTCAGCTAGTGAAGAACACAGCCAAGCACACGGTTTATCAGTTTTCCTGGGCTGACTTTACCTTGGGAAAGCAAAGCTGGCCATGCTTTGATAGACAGCTCTCTGGGGCTCTGGAGAATTTCACATGTAACTTATTTCTGTGGGCAAAGTAGCTCAAAATAAGGATTAAAGCTATAAGGAATGTGTATCATTTGCCACCAGTATGGTGCAGGAAATTGGAATCTGCAAAAAACTGCATTTTATCCAGTGATACATAGTGGGCCAGTTCACTTATTGTACCTTGTGTCTCCTTCATTGCCAAGAGCATCACAGATGGCATGAACCACAGAGGAACATCAAGCTATGCTGCAAATACTCCCTGTGTCTCTGCCTGAGGCTCTTCTGAATGGACAACAGCAGTAGAGGGAATTTACCATGACTCTAGTTCATGTCTCTGACCCCATAGATAATGAGCAAGTGCTACAGAACTGCCAGAATCTTAATTTCACTTAACTATTGCTTCATAAATCAATGGGAAAAACAACAGCACAGGAGTGGTTTGTGTGCTGATGGAAGAACAGTTTCATCTGTCTACAGGATTATCTTGCCTACTATCATGCTATTCTTTTTAAAATTTAAATCAAAAAGGCTTACACTCTGAAAATACAACCTTCTCACATCCATAGCAAACAACGTGAAAATGTATGTAATTTTCCTTTATTTACCTCTCTGTTCTGTAAACTGAGCAGTGGTTGGTCAGACACAACTCCAAAAGAATCATACTTTGGCCATTTCCTCTGATTTCCCTATTTACTCCTCCATGCTGCCCCCTTACCCTTTTATTTCAATGAGGATCTGCACACTTACATAACTTTCCCATTTACTGAAAGCCATTGGTAGGCATTTAAATGCCTTAAAACCACCAGTGACAGGGTCTGTAAAAACCCAAGTTACAGGTATAAAGCCAGGCATGTTTCCCTCAGGGCTCTGTCTCGCAACTCAGGCTCTTCAATATCTTTATCAATGACACAGATAATTGAGCAAAAAATGGATAACTTGCAAAAATAATGAGACCATCCAAAGAACGAACATCAGTCTGTAGGAGGGACTGGGCCAAAACATCATTATTTAGAGTAGTAGAAGCAGCTCTACATAGGCAAGACAAATGCAAAACAGTTAGATAACATTTTAGGCGTGTGTGAAGAGTTGTGTTAAGGCAGAATCTGGGAGTTTGTATCCCCAGATAATGAAGACAGGGAGGGGCCATCTGAGGTCCAGAGGTAGGATAAAAGGGAACTCAAGAGACCTCACTAGTGGAATGACCCTATGAACTCTCCCTTTATCCGAATAAAGTTAATAAGGAACCTCACTCTGCCTCTCAGGACCAATTAATTAATTATTTTCAAGACATTTTTCTTTACACAATGGAATTATTCTCAGCAAGTTTGCAGATGATATGAAGCTGTGATGCAGCTTGATGCAGTTGATACAACAGAAGGGAGAGATGCCATCCAGAGGGAAGTGGGCAAGCTTGAGAAGTGGGCCTACGTGAGCTGAATGAGGTTCAACAAGTCCAAGTGTAAGGTCTTGCATCTAGGTCAAGGCAATCCCAGACATGAGTACAGACTGGGAGAAGAAATTATTGTGAGCAGCTCTGCCAAGAAGCACTTAGAGTTCTGGTGGATGAAAAGCTGGGCATGAGCCAGCAATCTGCACTTACTGCCCAGAAAGCCAATTGCATCCTGAGCTGCATGAGAAAAGGCATGGCCAGGAGGTCAAGCGAGGTGATTGTCCCCCTCTACTCTGCTCTTGTTAGACTCCACCTGGAGTACTGTGTCCAGCTCTGGAGCCCTCAGCACAAGAAACATGGATCTGCTGGAGCGAGTCCAGAGGAGGGTCACAAAGATGATCAGAGGGCTGGAACACCTCACCTATGAGGACAGGCTCTCAGCCTTTCAAGAGAAAGCTCCAGGATGGCCTTATTGTGGCCAGGTTGGATGTGGCCCTGTGTAACCTGTTCTAGTGGGTGACATCCCTGCCCATAGCAGGGGTGTAGGAACTAGATGATTTTTAAGGTCCCTTCCAACTCGGGCCATTCTATGATTGTGTGATTTTCAAGCACTTAAACCTGCCTTTCACCAGCATTACAAATTTCACGCGTCCACCTGTGTGGGGAGAAAGCTGACAGTACTTTACCTCACTCCAGTCACTTGTACACTTCCTGTTCCCACAGAACCTCCGATGGCAGCGCCCACACACCTAACGGCAACACGCAGGAGGCCCCGCACAAGCTAAGCCACCGGTTTCCCTCACTACCGCCGATAGGAGGAGTCCTGACATCGGCACCCGCTTGTGGGCGCCGCAGCTCCTTCCCGGGCGCTGCCGCCCCCCCACCCCTGGGCCAGCTGCGGCCCCCGGTGACCGCCCACACCAGCCCCATCATAGTGGCTCAGCTACCGCCCGCCGCCTCACAGTCCGTCTTGCTTCTGGAAGGAGAGGGCGGGTAGAGCCGCCTTCCTATTGGCCTATTCTCTTCACCCTCTTCTCTTCCATTGGGCGAGACTGGCTAGTAGGCGGGGACACTCGCCAAGCGACAGCTGCTACAGCGAATCGCTGGGCGCGTTGGTCCTTAGGGCCAGCGTTAGGGCCTGAATGTGTTGGGGCCAATGGGAGTGGAACGGGTTCGTTCTCGTTTCCGAGAGCAGGTAAACAGCGGCGGCGGTGCAGGGTGTCTGGGTGGGGTTGTCATGGATTTTGGCTCCGCTACCGGTGGGCTGCCGCCGCCTCTAGCTGTTTTTTCGCGAGGAAGGTGCCTGACTGGTGGCCGGCGTTCGCGTAGGGACTTGGAGTGGCTGTGCTGCTGGCGTCGTGCGAGGGCCTGGCGCAGAGGCTCGGGAGGGATGGAGGGGAGAGGTCTGGCAGCTTTGCTGGCTCGTTCTGGTGGAAGACATCTGTCCATGCCTATATACATATATGTATATTTTTGTGTATGTGAATACTACACGCATGTGTGTGTATATATGAATATTTTTTATACGTGATTATGTTTATGTATATACATATTATGTATATAATATATTATACGCGTAGAATATAAATATATGTGTATATATATTTCTTCTGAGCGGTAGCATTCCTGCCTGCAATCCGGAGTTCACTTGGAAGTGCTGCCGGCACACCTTCAATGGCAAACCGACTTGAAAGCATTAGAAAGGGGACCTGGGTGAAACGCTTGCCTAGGTCCTAGGTCTCCTGGCCTCCTGCAGACTCTGTGCCTGGCAATTTTCTGTCTCTCTCGCCCCCCCCCGGCAACTGTGTGGGTGGTTGCGCTGGCCATGTGATTGGACGGACAGGGAAGCTGCCCCGTAGCCCCGGTGTCTACCCGTGTGTGCGGATGAGCTAGGGCTCCGCAACCTAGCCCCAACCCGTGTCCTTGGGTATCCCCGGTGTGTCACTGACAGCACCTGCTCAGGTGCCCCCCGGCAGTATTAGGGCCAATGCGAGTAGCAGCTTCTTGCAGGTGAGGTTGGACCCAGGCTTTTGAGTTTTTACTGGTGTAGGTCTGCAGGGCTGTGGTGCCTTTATGCTGTGACAAGAAGTTGACTGCTAGTGTATCTGGACTTAACACTGGCAGAATAATGCCTCTGACCCACTTGGGGAGGTTCTGATGTCAGCACTGCCAGCAAAATAACCCTTTGGGGCTATCTGTTGTGCCTTTCTTGAAGGGTAAAGGAAAACAGTGGTAGTTCACTTCTGTTGGTGTGCCTTAAAATGGAGAAAGATGGCTACAAATCTCTGGAATTTCCCATTGTATCTCATATTTTGTTTTTT
Source organism: Bucco capensis (assembly GCA_013396975.1). NCBI lineage: Eukaryota > Metazoa > Chordata > Aves > Piciformes > Bucconidae > Bucco > Bucco capensis. Next base: position 9,123 of record VWZO01010265.1, read on the forward strand.
ATGTGTTCTGGGGCTGAAAGTGAATGGCACTTGCAAGTTCTCTTTTGACCACTGAGATTGTGTGTTCCTCTGTCATTTTAGCAGCATGTACTTTCTGGCTTTATTTATTGGCAAGAACTTGGAAATCTTTCCTCCTCATTCTGGCTCCACCATTTAGGATTTCCTAGAAGTTTTTTCTTCTTCTTTGTATTTACCAACAGCAGTGATTACTACAGCCAAAACTTAGGAGAACATCATGCCGTCAGTGTCGGCCCAAAGCCTTCTCTTAATACGAATATAGCAAAGGAAAACTAATTCTCATCTAATTGCCATCAAAGAGAACAATAGATCCTAATGTTAGTGCGAATTTGCCCAGTTTGATCAAAATGCATAAAGCTAACTTACTGCAGTTGAGGAAAGAGGTCCCTTGCACAAATGACATCTGGAAAGAGAGAACTGGTGACTCCTGAAAGCGATTCACAAGACTGCTATGAAGCAGGAGTCATTGTATTTCCATCTCAGATGCTCTGTTACAAGAAGCACTTACTACTGACCTAGCTTTTGTCCACTTTCATTTTTGCTATGTGGTTTTGATAGTTTGGTCTTTTAGCTCTTAAACATCATATGGGACCTAAAAGAACCTTGCCTGATACTCTGCAACCTACCGGGTTGGTTTGATAATGGCCTGACATGTGTTATTCATACTCTTCATTTACTGTATTTGGTAGATCAGGCTCTGTAGCTTTCTGTGAATATAGATACAGCTTGCATTTCCTCCCATTCCACCCCAAAAGCTCCTCCTGTTTCTATAGCCAGAAAGGAAGTATGCTTGTCTCAGCTCTCCATGCTTTCCTTTTCAGAGCTGTCCTTCCCCCTTTTCAGCTAAGCCTAGGAAAACACAGTCAGTATGCACCAATGTATTCGGTGTCATGCACTTGAGTAGGAAAGGAGGTACTCTTGGTTTCCATTATGGGCCATGCAGTGTCCTTGGGAGGCAGAAATCATATCTGCAAGGCCTCTTCCCTTAGTTTAACAGGTGAAATAATACCAGAAAACAGCATGGCTTTATAACACCCCTTTCTTGCTTCGTGATCTATGGCTCCTTTTCTATTTGGCGTGTGTTGTTGCACAGCAGAGGCTTTCTCTTCTTTCACTGTGCTCAGCCCAAAGTGTGCTGGCATGCTGGGTGTGAGACTGACCAGGCTGATCCTTCCTCTCCTGCTTAAACCAAAGGTCACTCCTTCAGCCAGCACAGTCTTGGCACCAGTTCAGATTGCAGCTCTGATTAATAAATAGTGGCATTATACAAACCACCTACTGGTTCCATGATGGGGCAGAGGGGGAGGGCCAGTGTTCCTGCCTCTGTAAACTGTATATCAAAGACCCTTGCTCTGCCAAGAGCCACACTGCCATACATGTTGCAGACCTGATGTAAGCGTGGGCTTTCTTCTGGGAGTGAGCAGAGGGTTTGCACCGTGAGGCCTGATTATACTGGAAGGGGGATGGCCCAGCACTCCCTTTCCCTCATGTGGGCACTGGCACTGAGGCTGCTGGTGTAGCCAGCCTAGGAGCCTGTCCTGCTGGAACCTGTCTCTGTGAAAGAAAAGGAAATCAAGTGCCAATTGCCTTTTCAAAAGAGCTAAACAGCTGATGAGCACCTGGTATGTGGGGTACCAGAGAGGCTTAGGGTGGTGGGACAACCCCTTTTGTAGGACCTTATATTCAGGTCAGTTTAAGGCAGCTGTGGGTACAGCATCTGAGGATTTGTTGAGGGCTAGTTGGCACAGGACCTCCCGTAAAATCCCAGATACATCGGGGTCTGTTTGTGTCAGCATTCCCTGAAACCAAAGCATTGTAAACAAGGGACAGTAAAGCTGTGTTCAGGTCTGATTCTGCATGCTGACCAGAAGTATTGTGTCTTTGCATTCGTCCATGTCGTTGTTGAGGGAGAAAGGCAGAAAACGTCCAGCTTAAAAACAGCTGTATTACAATGTAAATTTCTTTTTCCATGTCATTGTGGAGGTCAGTATTTAGCACTGTCTTTGCTATTGGTTTAACTTCTCTAGTGAAACTAAGTCTGTTATTGAAAGTAGGCTAATTGGCTGCACTGTCTAAATCCTCTGCAGAATTGCTTTCTTCATATAGCAAAAACAGTGTAGAAGTTGCCTTAAATTCTAGGAGAAGTCGTCCTTTAGTATTTTTGTTGGGTTGTAAAACCTAAGTATTGATCCCAAACTATCAGAGGGTAAATCTTTATTTCTTCCCTAGGCCATGACAGGGGCAGGAGGTTTTGAGAGTTTAAATTCTGTGGGTCACAGATCCCATGGCATGCAGTACTTAGTCTGTTCAAATCCAGAAGTGTGTAGTAATTTCATGACTTTATGTACCTGGCTTCTTTAAAGGCCTAAATCCTATAACTAAATGAGAATTTAGGCTGTCAATTGTAAATTGTGAGCCCTTGCGTGCTCAGTCAGAACAGTGTTAAGCACCTGGAATGGAGATTTTGGGCTCTATAAGAAATAAGCACACAAATGCAGGTGTTGGGCAGCTAACTCAGTAGGAATGCAGTATTACAGTGAATCTGAGAGGCCTGGCTTGAGGGCTGTCTCTGCATTTGTTTCCTGTAACTGTACCACTTTTATCACTAAAAGAGGAACAAAACCATTTGAAAAAGCTTGAAGAGAAGGCAGGAGAGAAGCAGATACATGAAAAATGTTTCACTTGGGCAGACTGAATTGACATCATAAAATTTCTTGAAGACGCCAGAGATGTTGAGGAGGTTGTGAAAGAAAGGGGACTCTCCCACTCCTTTCCTTCCTCTGAAGTGAATTTAAATTTCTTTAGAGAGAAGCAAGAATATCTCACAGATCTTAAAAAGCATCCACTCTAACCACTCAGGCTGGCTGCTAGACTGCAGTGTACTGATGGGACTGCAAATGCATGGTTTAGATTTAAATGATTGTGTCCAAGTCATATAGCTTCTTCAGCCTCCTCTTCTGAATTGGATACATTTCCTGAGATGCACAAGCTTGCGTAAAGTACCGCAGAGGGGAGGTGCTGTAGATACTACAGCTTTGCAATGTGTTAGAGGCCTGGTTTTGCTTATGGGCAGGTTGCTTTGTTAAGTTGACTTAGGAAATACCAAAAGGGATTTTCCTGTCACCTGCCTTCAGAGCTTCTTGAAATCCTGGCTTTAAGGCTTCTCTGCAGAATCCAGGGCAGTGTACCTCCTTTCTCTGGTGTCTAGAAAGAACTGTTCCCTTCCTTTCTGCGCTGTGCTACTGCTCTGCTTGCTTTTCTGCATAGCAGTAGGCAGAAAGAGGCAAATCATTTATAGTCCCCACTTTTTATACTCAAGTTTTTGCCCATCCAAGTAGTTTTGCTTTTAATCACAAGGCAACGTAAGGTAAAAAGTGTCTCACCTAAGGAGACAAGTCTTGCCCTTTCTACACAAACCTCTCCTCCTCCATGGACAAAGAGAAAAACTGCTTATAAAATTCATCTGGTTAATTAACAGTCATAACAGGGAAGGCAGCATGTAACTACTAGGCTAGTGGCTTATGTAAAGCTGAGGCTCCAGGTTACTAAGAAACTTCTGCTACCTGTCAATGCCTGCAGGAGTGTTGTGTAAGAGCTGAGCTCTCTTAACAGCCAGCATTTGAGGTGAACCTTTGGCCCATACAAAGCACTGAGAAACCTCCATTGTGAAAGTCAAGGTGTTTTAATGGGAGAAAGAAAATAGAGGCAGCAACTGTGAAAGCTCCATGGCAAAGAAAAACCATTAAATTGCTTCACTGCTACATTTTGCTGTTCTTCCTGACTGTAAAAGTCACAGTGACTTTAATTTAATGGATTGCCTTGCCTGCCGTGACAGCAGGCTAAATCAGCTGTTAGACAGGTATGGAGTTACATAGCGTGCTGTAGCCTTCCTGCTGAAATTGTTCCTCCTTAGGCTTCCATTTGTTTGCACTGCGGTATTTACTGTTTCTTTTCTGCTCTGCCTTTCTCCTCAACTTTGTGTAGTGCTTGGCTGTGCCCCTCCTGAGTGTTCCATAGGAAAGCAATGATGATCGTGTTCATGAACAACTCTGACGGTGAGGAGGAGCCACCTTGCAATGAGAGAACATCCCTGATGTCTGCAGAGAGCCCTCCAGTACCCTCCTACCAGGATGGCCTGCAAGTCTCAGAAGCAGGGGAAGCACAGGCCCATAGGGTAGGTGTGCATCCTTCCCAGGGAGTGAAGAAATGGAGTGTGATGATAGATATAGTCCTGCTGCTTCGCAATCCCTACCAGCAGACTGGCTTCTGGGATTGATTTTGCCTAGTGTTGTTTCGCTGGTGTCACTTTCAGCCAGCAGCAGCAATGCCTGTTCCCATTTCCTCCACTGTGACTTACCCACACTTTTTATCTCCGTATATACGCCTGCCTTTTCCTTCCCTTTGGTAAAGATACAGGCTTTTAATCAGGACCTGATGCACGTATGACTCTTGCAGGATATCATTTTCATCCCCCTTGTTTTGCCAGGAAGCCTCTGTCTGCTCTAGTCAAATGCAGCAAATGTTAGAAAAGAAGCCAGTCATGCTTCCAGTGCAGGAGGGTAAAGTAAGCACAGCAGTGCTCTGAGGGGAGGAACTGGTCAGGCTTATGCTGCCTCAGATTACATTTTTCTATCTCAGTTCTGGGCATCTTGCTTTTCATGCACATGTGTTCATCTATATATTTGCACTTGAAGAGGCCCTTGGATATCCATTGTTTTGGTTTATAACCTTCATTGCAGCCTGTTTGCAATAGAATTTTTAATTGTATTGTTCAATTGGTAATTTTCTATTGAGAACAAGTTGATATGCTGTGGTGGACTACAGCAGCCTCATGAAATATGAAATAAAACTTTGAACACAGAAGAAAAGAAGTGATTTATGTATTTTCTAATATTTCTTTTCAGAAGAGGTGGGCAGGTAGCAGCTGTAGCCCGGGAAGTATTGCTGATGGAGAAATGTCTGACTCGGATGTTCCAGTGAGAGGAAGAAGCACCTTGGAAAATGAAGAGGAGGAGCTGACTCTGAAATACGGAGCAAAGCATGTAATCATGCTCTTTGTGCCTGTCACCCTGTGTATGATTGTTGTCGTCGCGACCATAAAGTCAGTGCGCTTCTATACGGAGAAAAACGGGCAGCTGTAAGTGGGGTCTTCGAAACAGCCTTTGAGTACATGGGATCCCAAACTTTACACGCGTTCGGTGCACATGCGTCTGTGTATACAGAGTTCTTTGGCAGGCTGGGAGAACCTTTACACAGCTTTAGCTGTATAAACATAAAAAGATCTTACTAAAGTAGGCTACATTCATCTGTATAAGTTTTTCCATACCTGCATTATTAGCATCATTATATCATTATATCGTTAGCACTGTCATTAGGGCACCCTAAGTGAAGCCTACGAGCAGTGTAATAGTGAAGTTGTTTCATACTGCAGCGTAAAAGGCCCAGGTCAAACTCCTACTCTATTCACTTAGTGGCAGCAATCAGGGAATAGGATGTTCATCTGGATGAGTGTCTCATTTCCTGGTGACATTTCTGCTTCTTGACTCATGATGTGGGTACATTTATTCCATTCAGCTCCTGGGGCTCAAAATGCGCTTTGCATATCGGGTAGAGAAATGGGGAGTGTTCTCCCTTGAACTGAACCAAAGGAAACAAAATAGAGGGTGAGGGTGTGCAGGGTGATGAGCAGGGATAAAAGACTCCAAGACTCTCCTACCATGTCTGGAAAGAAACAGTCCTCCTCCTTTCAGGACAGTACCTACTAAAGCTACTAAACTTGAAGTCATTTATACTCTTAAGTATTTTTGTTTAAAAAGCTGCAGCTTTTCTATACAAGTGTGCTTTTGATAGAGACCACTAGTCTTCAGTTGATAATTAAGTGGAGCCCAGCCCCTTCCAAGGCTATATCTCACATTTGCTGTCCTTGGCAATCGTACCTCTCTTTCGTTTCAACACACAGAGAGATCTGGTTTTATCTTGGGACACTTAGAAGAGAATATATATACTTTATATGGCTTTTGCTTTATACTGCAGGATCTACACCCCTTTCAGTGAGGATACCCCATCTGTGGGCCAGCGTCTCTTGAACTCGGTGTTGAACACCATCATAATGATCAGCGTCATTGTTGTAATGACCGTGTTCCTAGTTCTGCTCTATAAGTACCGCTGCTACAAGGTAAAGTGTTCATGCCGGAGCCTTTTCCACGCATATGCTGTGAACTCAAGTTCAAGTGGGACTTGCATGTCAGTGAGGAATACAAGCAGCATCAGTGTACTGGCTAGTCCACATCTTAGTCACAAGAATCATATTGTACAGAAGCCTTTGTCAGTGGTGGTAAAGCTGTGCCCCTGAATATGCTTTGCTGTTGCTTTTGTTACTAATGGTAGACTCTTAAAAATCAGGCCTCTTACTTTGTGTTAGTCAGATCTGAGTCTTTCCATCTGATCCAAAAGTTTCACCATTTGTACTTAGAGATTAAGTTATATCATTTACTGAAAATGCAACACTGCAACCTGATGCTTCAATCACTGTCTCTTCTTGCCCTTGTTAGTTCATCCATGGCTGGCTGATCCTGTCCTCCTTGATGCTGCTCTTTCTCTTTACCTACATATATCTTGGGTAAGTGGGAATGGTGCAGGTAACCTGGCAGTTCAGGGCTCCTTCACCTCTTCGCAGAAAATCACCAACTTGAACAAGGAAAAGAACCTCTCCTCCAAATGAAGGTTTAATACTTGTTAGAAGGAGATACCTTCCTTCTTTAAAACATGGAAAATGAGGGCTTTAACAGGCAATGCCAAATTGTATAGAGCCTGCTCTACAGTAATTACTGGGAACTTACACAGTAAGCATGAAATGAACAGGCTGAACCTTGTGGTACAGATGCCCTGAATTATATATTGAGATGCAAGTGGAAAGGAACTGTATGTACTGAGTTGGTTCTCTGATTTGTCTTGCCTTTTTCTCAGACTACATTGTTTCAAGCTCATTCCCTTAGCTCCCAGCATGCATAGAACCAAGCTTTTAACTTTCCTTTTTTGACTGTCAGCATTGTGCAACTGGTGAGGTTACTTTCAGATGATGACTTTGCTACAGTAGCTGCAGGCCTATATTCAGTCAAGATTTGAAATCTGGCCTGCTCAAAGCCTTGGAAGCACTATTGACTGTGGGACTAAGGCAGCATGGTTATTGTCTGCACACACAGCATGTCCACTCCTGCAGAAGGAACAGAGAGCTCAGAGCAGTAATTGGCCACAAGGGCAGGTTCTCCTTTCATTATGAGAGCTGCTTCTATCCTGCTTTCTCCTGGCATAGTAGGAGGCTTGTTTAACTACAGCTAGTAGGATGCTTTTACTGTTTAGCTTTTGTCAGTTGCTTTTACTTCTTAGCTAAATTTTCTTGTTGTATTCCAGTGAAGTATTGAAGACATACAATGTGGCTATGGATTACCCCACTCTGTTCTTAATCATCTGGAATTTTGGAGCTGTTGGAATGATTTGCATCCACTGGAGAGGTCCCTTGCAGCTCCAGCAAGCGTATCTCATTATGATCAGTGCTCTAATGGCACTGGTTTTCATTAAATATCTACCTGAGTGGTCAGCATGGGTGATTCTAGGTGCAATCTCCATCTATGGTAAGTCCATAATGACTTTCAAGGTGTGGCTCATGGAGAGGTTGTTCTGAGGCAGTCTCAGGACTGTATATGTCATTCAGAAAACAACTTCATGGTGCTAACAGCTTTAGAAAGAGGCAGGTAGGCAATTAAGTTGATTGACTGACTTGTCTTCTGCAAACTTGTTCATGTAAGCACTGTGCTCCTACCATGTCTTCCAAAGTGGAACACGGAGTCAGGGAAGTACTAAACTGCATCTAAGTGCATGGTAGGGGTGGTTGGATTTTTAACAGTAGCAACCTGATATTCTTGCAGGTTTAGTTTAGGGTTATCAAAAGATCATGGATTTTGGTATTAGTCACAAGTTTCAAGAGAACCTGCAGAACAAGAGTTAGATGAGAGGTAACATTCAGATAGATGAGGAGTTCTGATGGAGGAGAAGCAGTAGGCAAAGAGGAACTGGACCAAAGGCCTTCATTCATGTCAAACACAGAGTCAATGTGTAGCGATGGGTTGTGGAATGTGAACAAAGTAATTGAACACTTCGATGTAGAGCTGTCATCTACTTTCAAAGAAATAATGTGGCATTCTCAAGAGACTTTTTATAGGACTGGCACACTGAAAACACTTTATTATTACATTAAGGCTTGGGGATAGTATTTTAAGTGAATAACGTCTTCAGGGACTAGAACAACTAGAGTTACTCAAAGTGGCAGAAACTGCCATTCAGGAAATTATTCCATTAATATTGATAGATGTAATTTGAGAGGAGAATAGCTTTTTAAAGATAAAGTAAATGTGCATGATAGTTTGACATGAAATTGTCTGGCCTTTTTGTCTTTGCAGATTTGATGGCTGTTCTCTGTCCCAAGGGGCCACNGTTATGTGATTAGATGATGCTCACTCAATATACTCACTGCTTGTACATATGCTTCACACTAGACGTGTGGTGAGATGCCATTCTGTAGCCCCCCCTTGGTCTGTGCACTGTATAGATGGTGCAGTGCTTAGAGTATATTTACATTATTGTTCGTTGTGTGGCTGCTTGCTTTGTAAAGGGCTTTATTCAAGTATTGCTCTGCAAACAAAATCGGTTATCTCTTCACTGGCTTTCTTGGACTGCCTAACTATAATGGTGTCTTGTGCCCTTATCCACAAAAGTATATATGTGCTTAAGATTAAGATAGTTGGAAGGCAGATGACTTAACACTCACAGAACCTGGACTCAGGTGCTTCATGGACCTCAGTGACTTTTTCATTACATTGCTTGTAAGATGAACAGGTATTTCCAAATGTTGATTGCGAAGTTGAGGATTTTTTTTCTGAGCATTTGATGTTATGTAAATGCTTTTCTATGTTCCAAGCAGAGCTTCTGTTGGCTTCAGCTGACCTCTCTTTTACTGGAGATTCATTATACTGACCTGAGACAATCTAGATTGAATCTCTCACGTGCTTTAGTTAACAAATGAGAGTTTTGCAAAAGGAGAATGCAATTCAGCAGATAATAAATACTGAGTTCTTGTGCAGAATATCACTGTCTCCATTGTAAGACCACATTCTGTGGCTCCCTCTAGATGTAAAAATGTCACCTTGCCTGAGCTTTTAGTGGAAAAGCTGGTACTCTTTGCCTTGGCTTATTTTGTTCAGTTTAGCTTTGTCCTAGTTTGAGTTAGAACAGAACTAATTCTGTTCAGTTGAGGCTATAAAACCAGGAAGATTGATGCACACTTAAATAAACAGCTAATTGGAGTTCCTTTCCACTGATTTCAGAATGGTTCTTATTCCTTTTTAATTTAGAGTCCATCTCAAGAGTAAATCCGCAAAATCCTCAAGTTGTCCTTGGAACCAAACCAGAAATATCCAATACTTTGATAGGAAAGAGCCAAAACAAATAAGCAGAGAGAAAACTAGGGCTCTGACAACTCTTGCATATCCCTCCCTTGTGTGCTTCACTTTTAGAAGAACATGAGCTGTGTAAGTTAACCTCTGGTTACCTTTTGTTCTACCGTAATTTCCTGGGCAGTTGTTTTCTTTGAAGAGAAGAGCCAGAAACCAGGAAGAAAACAAAGATGATGAGTATCGTAGTTCTGGATTTTTGCTTTCTTTAGCCTACAGAGAAGACTAAACTGACTCTTGGCTATTTGTTCTTTGGGACTTTCCTAAAAACTGAACGGATGCAGTGCCTTAATTTTCTCCTAACTTTCCTTTTAAGTGCCTAGGGAAGCCAACTAATAGTGGTTTAAAAGAATTTCCAGGCACAAGGGTTTGTATTTTTAGGGACAGCTAAATGCCTAGCTCAAATAAGATATAGTGACCAATGTTCTACACAGTTGATTACTTTTGTTTATTCTTCTAGCTGCTATGATGTGGACAGTTGGAATGGCAAAGCCAGACACAGCAGTAAGAGGATCAAGTCAGCAGACAGGGGATGCAGGTTTGTATGCATGTCACTCCTCCACAGAGCACTGTCCCATGGAAATAATATTTATGTTTGAGACTGCAAGTAAATTTAAGCCCCTGAATCCTGTTGGATGCATTTTTTTTTTCCAACATTGTTATATTACTGGCAGAAGTTCATGGTATTTTGAAACTTCCTGTTAGAACTGGCAGCAAAGATCACCAAATGATGTAGGAAGCTCCAGTATTCAGGCTGCTTTTGTTTAAAAAAAAATAAACCAACCAAACAGAAGTGTTGTTCAACACATTTTCAGATGTACTGAAGTCAAAGCTGAAATATATTTTTACTGGTGGGCAATGGTAAATTACAACATAGGCTTATAAATGTGATGCTGATGAGCTGGTGAGCTTAAGTGTGTTGCATTCAGGCCACTGCCTCAGACCAGATGTGCTTTTACCTATCTGTAAGTGCAATATGGCTTACCCTGCCAAAGAAAATGAACCTTTGGGTAAAGGCTTATGTTTGGACAGTTACTCAATAGTAGCCAATGTGTTTGAAAGTTTATGTTCTAGCTGGTCCTGTGGTAATTTGTGTGTCTTTGCTTTTATCTTCTCAAAATGCAAGTTAAACTGCAGTTTTAAGGTGATTGAATAAAATCTGACTTGTGGTGTTGGGAGGATTTCCCATTTGGTCCTGTTGCACTTAAGATATGACAGTAACTTTTTATGTTAAAGCAATAGATTTATGCTAAGGTTTGGTAACTGAACTGCTTATTTCAGGATAGAGCAGCAGACATAGTAGCAAACTGCAGGAACAATCCTGTTTTGAAACCAGGCACAGAGCAGGCACAAAGTACATGCTGAGGCATACAGAATGCCTCTGTGGAAGCTCTGTGTGTCACAGATCACAGTCTGCTTGCATTTGCAGCAGCAGCAGCCTGTCAGACTGACATGGACTGGGAAGTTTGTGTGAGTGCTTCTGAAAAATACAGCTGTCAGCTAGAGTAATATCTCACTGACTGGCTGCTTCCAAGGGCTCTGTCAGATGTGTTTAACAAAGAGGTGGGGGGGAAATAAATCTGTGAACCATGAAATATGTCTACTTTCTACATGTGAACACCCAGCTCCAATGTCAGTGTGATTCAAGGCAAAACTTTTCTCATAAATGGCAGTTTTATGAGTCATCCATTTTGGATCTAAAACCAGTTAGGGACTACCTAAGCACTTCTACCCCAAAGCTATTGCAATGTGGGAATGAATATTAACTCTACTTGTTTTGTGTCCTTCTAGCCTGTGCAGAGCAATGTTTCTGTATGTGTAATCACTTGTTAAAGCCATTGAACTCCTTAGTAGCTGCTGAAGAAGCTGGGAACATTTACCCTTCCAACTGTTTTGAATGGTAACACAGGTGTTTTACTCAGTCATTAAATGTCTCTGCTTGAACTGGTCCTGATGATCACACCTCCAAGAAACAAAGGGCTTACCTGCTCCAGAGAAGCTTCACAGAAGTGTGGATTTCATGCATTAAAACAAGTTATAAGTGTAGCTACCTCTTGTCTTTTTTTTTGTGTGTTGTTGTTGTTTTTTTTGTTGTTGTTGTTGTCAAGTGTGGGAATGAAATTTTTGTGGAACCAAGCTGAGGATGAGGGAGAGGACCACAGGAGCCCTTCACGTGCTGACTCTCAGATGTCAGAGACAAGGAGTCCTGGTCCAACCCATCCCATCACTTCGTTAGAGGAGGTCGAGGAGGAGGAAAGTAAGGGAAGCTTTATACCTTATTTTCAGTGTAGTCAGAGCCTGATGCTTTTAACTCATTCTGGTTAAACCCAGTTTGGTCTAATCACAGTTAATTTGAAGAGTTGTGATTTGTTGAGCAACAAATATTTCAGTCTGACTGCATATTACTTCTTGTTGCTGCAGAATCTGTTCTGGGATTTTGGTTCCATCTCTTGGCTATGTGGACAATTTTAGACAGTTCCTTCTTCCCCTTCCCTCCAATCCCTCCCCCTCTTTATGCTTCCTCAGCTAGTACATCTGTGAAACAGCCTAGGGAAGCACCTCAGAGAATGAGGCTGAGCAAAAACAGCTGTGAGAGAGAGGACTGGAAGTCTCAGCAGTCTCAGCCACCTCAGTAATGTGTTGGATGCCAAAGGTCCGGGTTGATAGCCAGGACTCGGAATGTACTCCCTAGGGGCTAAGAACTTCTTCAGGGGAAGCAAAACAGGAGGAGTAGAATTAATCTTTGTTTTCTTTTTCTACTTCTCTCAGGGGGTGTGAAGCTGGGCCTTGGAGACTTCATATTTTACAGTGTGCTTGTTGGGAAGGCAGCTGCCACAGCTAGTGGAGACTGGAATACTACACTGGCCTGCTTTGTAGCCATTCTTATAGTAAGTGAGCAAGCTTTTAAAAACTCTGTTACACTCTGTTTAGCAGAGCAGTGTTGACTGAAGTACCAACAGCTGAGCACTGCTAAATCACTGCAGGTAACATGCTATGTGTTTAGTAGAAACCACTCAGTGCTCTGTCTGTAAAGACAGACTTCAAGAATCTGAATGATACAAACTCGTCAGAGCAGAGCCAAGTGTGGGAATGAAACAGCCCCAGGGAAAACAGTTATAGCTAAACTGTTAGTATTTTTGCTTCAGTGTTAAAAGATTGGAGGGGACTTCTGCCAGCCACTATAGTCAGTATTAGGAATTCCACATTGATTAGCAAGCGTAGTTGAAAAGGTTAACTCCCTTATGCTAACAAAAAGTGCTAGATGAGAGATGAAGACTTATCTTGTTCTGGTGTTTGAGCTAGAAAGACCAGGAAGGACAGAGACTTAAAAATCCATGGAAATTATCAGTAGAAGCAGATGACAATCATACTGTAACTGCTACAGGACTCGGTCCTGCCAGGTCTAATGACCATACACTGCTGAGCTTTCACCTAGGTAGAAAATAGTTACTAGGAACTTGCTGTTTACATCAGCATCCTCATGGGAACTAACCAGAAGGGCAATGGCAGGATTTTAAGAAGGTAAAAGAAAATGAATTTTTTTTGTGTCCTTATTGGACATTTCCCCACTTACATTTCAAGGATAGTGAGAGATAGTGACTTTCACTTCTGAAGACTATGTATCAAAAACCATGAGAACTAGAAATGAGCTAATTTAAATAAAAAGTATGTTGAGTGTAGCTTTCCTACCTCACAAGTCAGAGAAACCTATAGGACCACTTCGCTCCATATACTGGGGTCCAACACAGGGTCCCTTTGCTGGGGCAAATGTTCTCTCTTGCCTTTGAGGCCAAATGCCCAGTTCTGTTTCTTTCATGGTGCTGTTTCATAACCTTGCTGCTATGTGGTTTTTCTGGTTCCTGAAAATGTCCCTGCAGTGTCCTAGGAGTGGGCACATCTTTAAATGTAGATGTGAACTAAGGAGCAGGTGCAGGCCTGATATGGTCTCTGAGCTACAGGCTCAATCAGATTGTAATCAAATTTGCAGTCTAGAAACACTGATTTAAAAAGAAAAGAAAAAAAATGAAAAAAATCCTGCCTGCTCTTCTTTTGCTAGTAGACATTTTTTGAAGCCTAGTGTCTCTGAAGTTTTGTCATCATGGAGGAATTTAAAAGGACTCACAAGAGAAAGAATCCAAACCTAAACACACTTGGCCATACTGTCTACCCCAAATATACAAAAGCTTTCACACCTGCTCCAAAAGTCAGATCTTAGCCTGCTGTCCAGAAAAAAACAGAATTCGCCTATCCTAAGAAATCCAGTCAAAACAAGAGCAGTGGATATTTAGGTTTAGGTTTTTTTGTCTATTCAGTTGTTGATGACAGATGTGCTTTTTATTTTCTCTGCAGGGTTTATGCTTAACTCTTTTATTACTGGCTGTTTTTAAGAAAGCACTGCCTGCTCTTCCCATCTCCATCACTTTTGGCTTGGTCTTTTACTTCTCGACAGACAACCTTGTGCGACCATTCATGGACACCCTGGCCTCCCACCAACTGTATATTTAGAAGAAGTGGGAGTTGGAGGATTCTTTTTAAAGCTTTGTTGTGAAGTATGATACACTGTTTGGAACAAGTCCTAAAGATTTACACTTAGTGCCATATAATTTTATGGAAAACACTAACTCTGTGACATGATGTACTAAAAATCTGATAGTTACATGTTGAACTGAGATTTTTCACAGGACTGTCAGACTCCAGTGAAAAGCCTGGTTCCTTACTGATGTCAGAGCATTAGTTTTATGTTACTTGATGTGCACACTAGCACAGAAATCTGGATGTAGCATGGGGCAATGGAGAGGTGAAGGGTCTGATCTGTGCTTCCAGAAGCTTAAGTGTTTTAGCCCTGGGATTGCAGTCAAGTTTAACTGTACTCTAGAATGTCTAATGCTTCACACTTTTGAGGTGTTGTGCAAACACGTGGTGCAAGTAAGAACTTGTAGTTAGAAAAGCATAGTGGTCAGTATGCACAGAACAGAGCAGGGGGCTACACCTGGTCATCAGCACAGGAGAAGTGAGGCTGAACTTAATAAGCTGGCCTCTGTGCATACAACTTCTGTTGAAATTTCCCCAAATGCCTATTTATTCTGACTTCAGACATAGTGAGCCATGACAGATCTAGACAGGATGTCAGTGGTGGGATGTTTAAACATCAGGCTTCTGGTTCTGAGTGCACCATGACTACAGCTAACAGCTGATGAAAGCAGGGCTGTCCATTTCAGTGCATCAGATCCTCAGTGTGGGAAAACAGATACTTTTTCCTCTCTCCTCTTAGCATTTTATCTTTTTTAAAATCATCTTCTGGTTCCGAACTAGAATCTTCAAATTACCATTAGGTGGAAATTACTGCACAATTCCAGTAAATCAGACCTATAACTTTGTATGTACTTCTGGTCTTATTTCTGTGTATTGTAGTAACTACTCCAAAGGAGGATTTACCTTCCTTTTAAGAAGAGTTCATCTTAGACTGATAGAGACTTGGTTTATATAGTTTTGGTACTATTTAAAGATTATTTCCTTATTACGAATTAAAAATAGCTATTTATTGTTAAAGGGACTCTTCTGGAAATACCCTGTCATAGTTTGTATCAAAGTATGTGGTGCAAACTTTAATCTGCTATTACATTGCTCAACATAAGGCATCATTAATGCTAGGACTATTTCACAGAATCACAGAATGTCCTGAGTTGGAAGGGACCCACAAAGATCATCAAGTCCAAGTCCTGTCTATGCACAGGACAACCCCAAAGTCACACCATGTGACTAAAAGTATTGTCCAGATGCTTCTTGAGTTCAGTGAGAGTTGGTGCCTCAACTGCATCTCTGGGGAGCCTGTTCCAATACTCCAACACTCTCTGGGTGAAGAACCTTTTCCTAATATCTAATATGAACCTCTCCTGGCACAGCTTCATGTCATTCCCCTGGGTCCTGTTGCTACTCACCAGAGAGAACAGATGAGCACCTGCCCCCCTTTATCTCTGATGAGGAGGTTATAAACTGCAATGCAATATCACTAAGAGATGCAGGATTTAATCTCTGAAAATAATTTTTAGATAAGGCTTTGAACGACATGGTTTTCAGGTAATGCTTTTTCCAATAGACTTGTTCAAGCTACTCAGTATTTTAACAGGAATATCACACAGGTGATTCAAACAAATTTTTAAAAAGCTTGCAAGGGTTTTTATGAGATGTGTGTTTGTCTCAGTTTGGACAAGTAAGTAATTCTTGCTCTTTGTTTAGTTTTCTGTCCTCATTTGTTTTATTTGCATTGTTTGGACTTAACAGCTGCAGACAAGAGTTAATTTACTAAAGGATATTTCCTTTGGAAACATAAATCACTAGAGCTCTGTCTACTGATTTTTAAGGTTTATGTGAGAGTTGGTTTTTCATTTTGTTGGTTTTTTTGTTTGTTTGTTTTTTAAACTAAAATAATTATGGGGCCAAATTGGAATACAATCACTCACAAACTATTTGACTTCTTGCAATGCATGATGTAGAGAGGATGTGGAATATTTATATGCACTAGAAGAAAAATTCTGCTTGGCTTAACAGCACTATAGCATATTGTTAGAAAAAATTTATTTCTGTGAAAGCAGAGTTGGTATTTGAAGGAAACTGGGGGAGTACATTCAACTACTGAAGGATCAGTACTGGAGCTAGCAGTCTTCTGCAGATTTGTGCTTGCCAAAGATTGGCCTTCCACTAAGAAGTTCTTCTTACCTTACAAAAATTATAATCTAAAAGGCAGCTGAGCAACAGACTCAGTGCAACAGAACGTATTATCCTGGTGAGTGATAAGAGTATACCATGTGTATATACAGGAGTGTTTTTAAATTTGTGAAAGTTCCTATGCATTTACTACAAATACATATATATTCACTGTGTGTGTTTATGTGTGCATATACACACATGCACACATTTTAAAATAGTATCAAGTGATTTTTCATCTCATTGGACATTTACATCTGTACATAAAATGAAGTTTTCTTCATGACATTAACATTGTGCAATATGGCCTAGGATGTAAATGGAGAGGGCAGGATTTACTCTACTCCCTAGTTGGCTACTACATGAGATATTGACTCACTGTCTGGCAACCTGAATGAGCAAAGCATGTGTCTGTCTACTGTATTCATTAACTGATTTCAACTTTGCTGCATGCTCTGCTGAACTGCAGTCTTGTTTACCATGAAGAAATCCTAATACTCTCACTGATGTGCATCCCCAAAAAAGCACAACTGTCAGGTAGGCCAGGGTGACACTCATTTTGATGCAGGTGTCACTCAACAGCCTGAAGTTATAAGGGCTGTACCATGTGTTGGCATTTTCCTACATGATCCCTGTTCACCCACTCCTCTAAAATGAATGCACATTGCATCTAGTCTCAAGTGTAGCTTGAGCATATGCCAATCTCTGACATGTAAGACTGAAGCTAAGTCCACAAACAAAAATGTTTAGGCTGCTTAATACGATCTCAAGGGTTTTTTTATTGGTGGGAGATATATGGTCTCTTTGCAGCATTTAGTGTCTTTGTTAGAAGCACATGCAATTCAGCTGTTTGGTGTTGTCACCTTTTGAACACGCAGTTGTTGCTTGTGCTTATTGCTGTGTTTCCTCTTGCCGCTTCATTGTTACTTTTGATTTTGGTTGCTTCAAGATTGTTTACAGTGTCTACTGTGCATCAAAGACTGGAGATACATTCTGCCCTCAAGAGAGTGCACAAGAAGCAACACAGTCATAAAGAAGTAGAAGAAATAGGACAGTCCTTGCAGAACCATGTAGTACTCTCATCAGATACTCAAGGTCTCATTCATAGAGGCTAACTTCAGGCTTTTAAGGGAAGCACCTCAGAAAGCAGTCAATAGGCGCTAGAAATGTTGTCTCCTCCTTGTTCACTGAGAGAAATAGACACATTTGCAAGATGAGGTGTCTCTGTAAGGGCTTTACAAACACTGATGAAGCTGGGACAGCAAAGCTTTGTAGGTACAACAAGGTCCTGTCACACATCAACCATAGTCATGGAAAGGAGCAGTGATCTGCTGTCCCATACCTTTGCATGAGTTGTTAGTGAGGTTTCCTCCATGGGGCAATCAGATGACGTTAGGTGGACCATCTCCCCTTGAGCAAATGGCACTTGCTGACAGAACTCTGGTGAAGAATAGCTCAAGGTCCACTGTCCTTGCAAAACAAGAATACTTGGGAGTTCTCCCTTCTACTCCCAAACCAGGGCATTTCTCTGCTTTGTTTTGTGTTCCTAGGTACTTCCAGTTAATCGCAATTAATCACACAGTGTATTTGCGTTTCTCTTCCTTGTAACTCAAATTGTGTTAGAGTTTAAACTGAATATATAGGTGTTGTTGGGGGTTTTTTGTTTGGTTGGTTTGGGGCTCTTTAAAAATTGTTTCCATCAGACCCTAGTCTCCCTTTTGCTGTATCAGAGATGCTCCTTGGCAGCCACACGAGGGCAGTAAGTCTGTATGGAGAAGTTACCAGCTATTTTAAGTGCTCCGCTGTGTGTCATGTTTCACAGTGTGACTGAAGGCCCTGGAGTCTCCCTCGTGGCAGGGAGAACGCAGGCACCCTACACGCCAGCACAGCTGCAGTTTTAGCACAGCATGGAAGAAGCTCTGAGTGAAAGTGAGCTCACACTGTACCAGAACCCATTTAAAAAGAGCTGGTTTCAATGTCTTGCCATGTTCAGCACTGCAGCTCTGGCTGAGGTGCTGCTGTTACATTGCACACTCCATTTTGTTTGGATCCCCCTCCATTATTTTTTTTAAGCATTTAGCCCTAGTTTCAGTCTTAGCCCAAACATAAGTCAGGAGCGTCTCCAGACATCACTAAATTAGATTTTTCTTCTGAGCATCTTAAAGAAGCAAAGGAATAATTATACTTGCTGCTTTGTCATTCTTCTTTTCACTTGCAGTTTACTGCTCTGTCCCAGCAGGTCTTGCTAGTATGGAGAAAAAGGCATGCTGCTGCCATTCTAGCTCTTGGCACTGGGGAATCTAGTGAGATCATTGATGTCTTTGCCCTGAGGAGGTCCAAGGGTTATCTAGTTTTCTTGAACTCAGTTGTTTTATAAGAAAGCAGCATGGACAAATGTGGTATCTTTGCCAGAACTTCTCCTACACCCTTTAAGACACTGTTCCATCCCTTTCTGAATTTATCCTTGCTCCCCCTGCCCTCAGTAAGGTAAAGTGATGTGAGCTGTTTCCCTTTGTTTCCTGGGAAACAAAGCAATAGTAAGAGAGTAAATGCAGAGTTTTAAGTTTGGTTACATAAGAAAGATCTGCCTACATCAAATCAGGGCATCAGACATGATCACACAAGTCACTACAATTTTTTTCACATCTTCCTTTTGCTGCAGATTTGCCATCACCCATTTTTTCTCACTCTAAATTCAAGACATTTCTCTGAGCACTGAAGGTGGAAGGTGAATATTAACTGTTATCTTCTCATTCATATGATACATTTGTTTGACAGGTGCCCAAGTGCACAATTTAGGAGGTGTCAGTCAGTGCTTAGCACTATTTATGGCTCAGTATTAAAAAGATATAAATAAATAGAGAGTTTGAAGTGGAACTAGCTGAACTCCTTGATATAGAAACCTGAGACAGGTACAGGGCCAAGCAGATGGAATGGAAGTTTTCAAAAACTGGGAACTGTTCAAAGTCCTATCAAATGCAGCCTGAATTAAGTGACAGCTCCTACGGCCAACTCAGGATGAGGTCTCTGCAGAAATAAATGTTGTGAAGCCTGGTGCTCTTGAAGCGCCTTACAGGGCCTGAAGAATCAAAAGGGAGTAGAGCAGGAAAAGCATTAGGTGTTTTTTTCTCCTATGTCATTGGTTTCTATCATTTCAGGGAGACCTCACTCACCCTGGTATAAAATGCAAGAAAACTAATGGAGAATAGAAATCCAGCAGATGTGTTTGGCTGTAGAGGCTCTGAGCTCTGGCTGCTCAGTCTAAGGAAGAATACAAGGCCAGAAAAACCAAAACATACCTGAAGCATGTGTTGGGCTTACAGAAGAGGAGTAAGGTGCTGGCTTCCCTAACCAAGCTTGTTACAGCAGTGCAGCTAAAGCTTTAAACAGGATGGGGAAATGAGGGCTAGCAGGGAACATAAAGCCATACCAAAGGTACTTAGCATGTAAAGGGTTAGGAGGTCACCTTTGCCACTGTTGTGTATATACACATTTCTTAGTGCTGTCATGAAACAGGAGTGCTGCTGCAGAAAACAGAACTTCAGCCTTCCAGCAAAGAAACCATGTTTCCTGTGCTTTGAAAGCAGGCTACCAGTTAAAATGAAGTGACAGTTCTTGAAGTCTGTGGAGTGGATGGCACAGGATGTAGTCACTGTCTAGGTTTCATCATTAGATACTGTATATAGTGGGACTGCAGAAGGAAAAGGACATCTTTGGGCTCCAGCCTTGGGCTCTTCCAGGCAAGCAATCTTCTTAGAAGCATCTGGGAGCTAATGGGAGAGCAAACCTGGACTGCTGGTTCTTGGCACTGCTGTTCCTGTGCACAGCTGTGGAACATACTGAAATGACTCTGCTGTGCTTGCACTGAGGCTTTTCAAGCATGATAGAGCAGAAAAACGCCTTTAGCCCTGTTTTACAGAAAGGAGTTGAATAATTTGTTCAGGGTCAAATGAAGAGCTTAACCTGGATGTCTGGACCATCTCCTGATAAGTCATTCCTTCTAGATGCTTGCACTAACTGCTGGCATCTTCCTCTTAGCTGTACTCAGATACATGTCAGTCAGGATGTTCTGCCACCAGTCAATCTCTCTTCAGGTACATACACAGACATAGATCGTAGATGTCTGATAATGCAGTCCTTCTCAACTGACCTCAGGAACTGAATCAATAGCCACAGCAAAGTAGAAAAAGGGTCAGTCAGCATTCAAAGGTAGCAGTGATTCTGCTTTACCCTTAGATTGCCTGCTAGAATCGTCAGGACTATCTGTAAATCACCTTCAGGCAAGTGGATGGAGCTTAGGAGTTTGTCTATTTGCCACACAAGCACTCAGAAAAACTCTGCAGCTTTTCCTGTCTCCCTCCCCCACCTTGCTGTTTTGGAACAACAAAGCAAGATGCCAGGAAGCCAGAACAAAGACTGCCTTTCAGGGCAGTGAAAAAAAACATGGTGTCTTGGGGACAATTTCAGGCTGGGGCAAGGTGGCTCACTGCTTTCCAGCTATGTTACACGTGGCAATGCTGTGTCAAAAGTTGTGGGTGATGGCTAAGTTTGGCAGTCACTTTACCATCAGCCAGCAGAGTAACCTATGATGTTAATTCTTAGTTCCAGTAGAGCGTTCAGAAATAGCCCTGTTTCTCCCATATTCTCTGTCTCCAGCCTGCCTTCCCATTCAGAATAACTCTGCACAAACCATTCCAGATAACCCTTCTGTCTTTTGTACAAGGCTCTTCAGAGTGCCTAAACACAGGCAAGGGACAGTGTCCTTTCCAAGATGACAACTTCCTCTTCCAAATAGTAGAGGAACCAACAAGAAAAGGGGCTATGCTGGACCTTGTCCTCAGTAACAGGGAAGGGCTGGTGTCCAGTGTGAGCCTCAGGGACAATCTTGGCTGCAGTGACCACAAAGCACTAAAATTTAAGATCCTCAGGGCTTCTAGGAGGATGTTCTTCAAGCTTACAACCCTGGACTTTAGGCAGACTTTGATTGCTTCAGGGATTTGCTGGCTAAAGTACCATGGGACAAAGCCCTAGAGGAAAGGACAGCTGGTCAGTATTCAAGGATCACCTTCTCCATGTCCAGGAGCAAAGTATACCAACAAAAAGGAAGGCAGGAAAGAATGCTAGGAGACCTGCCTGGATGACTAAGGAGCTCCTGGACACACTGTCTCACAAAAAGAAACTTTATATAAAAGAGTGGAAGAAAGGGCAGCTAGATTGGGGGACTTAAAAGGTAGCTGTGTAAGCAGCAAGAGACCTGGTTAGAAAAGCTAAGACTCACTTAAAATTAAATCTACCCAGAGAGATCAAGGGGAATAGCANAGTATACCAACAAAAAGGAAGGCAGGAAAGAATGCTAGGAGACCTGCCTGGATGACTAAGGAGCTCCTGGACACACTGTCTCACAAAAAGAAACTTTATATAAAGAGTGGAAGAAAGGGCAGCTAGATTGGGAGGCTTAAAAGGTAGCTGTGCAAGCAGCAAGGGATCTGGTTAGAAAAGCTAAGACTCACTTAAATCTACCCAGAGAGATCAAGGGGAATAGCAAATATTTCTATAGGTATATTAATGATAGAAGGAAGACTAGGGAAGGTGTGGGCCCCCTCAAAAAGGAAATATGTGAACTGGCAACAAGCGATATGGAGAAGG
>VWZO01010265.1:36190-48072 GCA_013396975.1 Bucco capensis
GCTGTTCCCCACAAGATTCATGTCTACATCTTCTGCCTCTGAATAAGGCACATATTGCACAAGGCCAGATTGGAAACTTGTCGGGGATTTGGAAGGCATGGAGGAATATTCCATTCTCATTTCCTCTTGCTGAACTTTCTCATTGTGTAGAGCATAATAATAAATAATAGTAAGAGAAGAAGGCAAGAGCATGCATAACAATTAGGGTCCCGATGTGAGGATGGAGTGCCATAAGTCTTCATAAGCAGAGAGGGAACCTGAATTTGGACCTCCCAAATCCCATGGAAACTGCTAACTGAGGCAGTTATAAACCACTGCTACCCCTTCTGAAGGATGATTCCTGGTCTAGTTTTGAAGTACAGCACTTTGCCTCTTTCCAGAGTTCATGACTGTAAATCTCTCAATTGGTAGCACTAAACAAATACTAAATATGGACAGTATTTTTTACTCTTTTACCATTTTCCTCCAGTTTACAAGGAGATCTTGCATGGCTTCTGCCATGGACCAATTCTCCCAGTGCTTTAAATACACCATGTTTGGCTTGTTATTTAGGATTGTGGACACAGTTAGGCAGCAATCCCCACAAAAGTCTGTCTCTGGATTCACAGTCCTAAGTGTCCTGCTGTCATGTTAATAGGCAAAACCCCAACCCAGCCTGTCCCAGTGTTTCAGGCTTTCTTTCAAACAGAAAACAAGGCCTTAATGTCACACCTGTCCCTTTTCCCATCAAGATCTAAAAAGCAACAACAAAAGGACATGAAGGATCTGTTCTCAGCAGCTTCAGTCCAGCTTTCAGTCTTCCCTCTTGCATTCCAAATCAGGTGGGAAAACAAATATACTTGTCTCTTTAGTCTAAGTATAGAAAGAGCTAGTCTTGCACTCAGATTCAAGGGGTCTTCTAAGGCTGCAGAAAGCCTGGCAACAGGAGGTGTGATGTGAACTGAACAGCAGCAGCAAAAATACCCAATGGTTTTCCATGTGGCAATAAAGGAAACCAGCCAAGCCTGTCTCTGAAAGATGGGGAGAGCTCTATCCTGTGCTTGTTCTGCTTAAACATCAAACTATGACAGTGTGCTCATGCAGAAATCCATGCAGTTCTCTGTGCTCAGCACAGTAAGATGTATTTCACAACTAATGCCAAGCTGACAAAAGCAAAGTGATGCTACACAGAAACTTAGAACATCTGAATTCAGTACAGGAGTAGATAAAAGACTGTCTTTAGGAAAGACATTTGAAGCACATCTCTGTCCAGATGGGGTAACGATGATCTTCCCTTTAGAGAAAATAGTCTGGAATTAACCACAAATAGAACAGTTAATTCATATGCATTTCTGGAGGTGCCAATATTGAAATTAAGGAAACTAGGCATTTTTTTTACAAAACCTTTCAAGGCTAGTATCTTACTGCAGCCATCTTTTTGCATTATTTAACACATGCAGTCTCCATCTCATTCTCAAAACATGACAGTGTTATGTTTGGTGTTTCCCTTTCACATATACTGTCTACGCACAGCTGTGTGTACAGCAATTAAGTCAATAATGCGTGGTCCCTACGGAATCACTTTTTCAACCATTCAAGTTCATATCTAGCCTTCCTAGTACTGACTGCGATTGCTTCCAATCAGATGGTTTCTGAGTGATGAGTTTTGCTAAATCTGTTTGTAGCTATCTGTTCAAGGTCTAGCAGAGACCTCCTCAAGGTTTACCTGGGAAGCGGAGTGGGACTTGGGTGGGAAGCATATCTTTTTATTAAAAAAAACCCCACCCAAATATGAAAGAATATAGATAATATTTGAACAATATTTTGTGTGTTCATAAATGCCAGCAAATAACCTTTGGTATGAGCAGATGGATGTAAGAGATATAATCATCCCCCTCTACAGAGGCAGGTAAGTTTGGCACTAGCAGGTTGGCAGTAATGCTCACCAATGGGCTGTGTAGAGTTAAATACCTATACACACTCACTGCAGACCATTTATCCAGTTTCCCTCTTCATAGATCCACACCACCTACAACTCCTACTAACTTTGACAGAGGTCCTTCAGTGTGGATTTAAGTGTTCATTTCAAGTGACCAGTTAACTGAAAAGATTGGCCAAAGCAAGCAATTGACAATGCTGAAATTAAAGCTCGGGGCTGGTTGTTGGTCACTACAGTAAGTTACGCTACAACTAGAGGAGAATTATGAATCCTGTTAATGCAGCCATGTGGTAAATGCACCATAAAGGATGTATTGTTATTTTTCAGACAAGAAAGTTACTGACAGAGACAGGCACTTACCAGAACATCCAGAAAAGCACAGAGCTAGCTGTTACTATTAGCCCCTTGCAGCATCTGTGAGATGCCACATCGCTGGAATCAACGTGCTATTTTTATTTTCCAAAACGTATAGGAGCATGCAATTTCCCACACGTGGGTGAACTGAATCAACCACGATTTTAAGACAATGCTTTAAAAAAGTCACGCTGGCATCCACGTAGAAACGTTTATCGGATAATGAGCGCCACAAAATACAGTTGCTCCCTTTGCTCACCATTCGCTTAGAGCCTGCTAGGCACAGGGCTCCCATGCACCTCTTCGTATACATTAACGTCCCCGGAGAGCTGGCAAGACTGCCTGAGTAGTGAGCCCCTCTGCTCCCGGGGCCCTCCTAAGGTGCGAGTTACGCGCGCTGTCCATTCCCATCCTTTCCCGCTGAGACACCAACCTCCCTCGCCCGTCATGGTCCGCCCCCGCCAGCTCAGACCGCGGTGAGACACCGCCACCTCCGACTGACAGTCCCACCCTGGCCGGTCCCCGTTGGTTCCAAGAGCACCACCGGCCCACCACCCTGCGATGGCGGGGCTGCCGGGACCCCCGCGATGCCGGCTGGTCCCCAAGCGCCACCCGCTCGCCCGCAGCACATGCATCATGCACCACGCACCTCACCTCGCCTCTCCTCTCCCCCCCTCCCTTCGCCCAACAGCCACCGCACGGGCCTCACGGGCCTCACGTCCTCCTGCAGCCGCCGCGTGCACCCTGCCGTCCCGCCCCCTCCCCCCCTCAATTGGTCGGTGCCCCGCCCCAGTCCTCCTGCCATTGGTGGGGGCGTGGGGTGCACGGCCGGGGCATGCTCTTCGGTAGCGATACCGTAGCTGTTGCGGGGCGGGGCCTGCGGAGGCGCCAAATAGGACTGCCGGGGGGGCGGGGCGTGAGGCTGCGCCTCGGCCGGAGGGTAGCCGGGGTGGTAAACAGGGGCACGGGCGGCAAGCAGAGAGGCGTGAACTGGACGGGACCGAGGTGAGGCGAGTTGGTGGGGTGCGGTTCGCGAATCCATGCCGGACGAGGCAGTGGCTAGCTAGGTTGTGCCGGTCCGGGCGCGTAGGCCAGAGTACAAGGAGCGGCCACAGCGGCGAAGGGGAGGGAGTTGCGGGGTACATGGTAGTGCGGTGCTATAGAGAGGAGGGGTGCAGGAAGGGTGGTAGGCGGTGGTGGTAGTGCTGCTGCGGGGAGGACGGCAGTGCCTGGCGCGAAGAGGGGGCGCGGCCACCGCCCGACTCATCGGCCCCGGAGTCGCTCCACTGGGCCTCCATTCCCCGGCGGGGGAACGTGTGTGGGGTCCGGAGGGCAATGGCGGCCCCGTGCCAGTGGTTGCCCGAGCCCCGCGTGCCTAGACCCAACCAGAAGCTAGCCGGTGCTGTGGCCTTCGCCATGTCCTTGCCGATGCAGTAGCTGCGGAAGGCTCCGCCGCCCGGAGACGTCGCCGCGGGCGGTGAGTAGCGAGGCCGCGCCGACAAGCTGCTGGGTCCAGTCTTGTAGGAACAATAGCCGGTCAGGAGGGCCTTCAGCTGCCCTGGCCACTGACCGAGCGGTACAGGGCGCGCTTGGGCTCTTGACACTGTGCTCTGCTGCCCAATCCCGGTCGTGTGCGATCCAGGCGTTTTACAGTGGCCGGGTACGGCCGCGCTGCTGCCGTCTTCTCCTGCGGCCTGTCAGCTTGGGGTGACAGCAGGTTCTCTCTAGGGGCTCACCCCTCCTATGCGGCAAGGTGGGCTCCACGCTTAGCAATCCTGTCTTTCAGAGAGGGAATGCTCACCCAAGCAGGTGCACAGAGTATTCTGTATATTCTGCCTAAAATTGCTTCAGACAAAGGTTAAAATCTGAATTTCTACTCTGTAGGGTATAGGTCTACAGATGCCACAGACATAGCAGGAGAAAATGCAGAGTCTTGTCCCACACTGCGTGTGCTGACTTTCACAGAATCACAGAATGTTAGGGGTTGCAAGGGACCTAGAAAGATCATCTAGTCCAACCCCCCCTGCCAGAGCAGGATCACCTACATGAGGTCACACAGGAATGCATCCAGGTGGCTCTTGAGTGTCTCCAGAGAAGGAGACTCCACAGCCCTCCTGGGCAGCCTGTTCCAGTGCTCCATCACCCTCACTGTAAAGAAGTTTTTCTTTTTGTTTTGTGATAGAAACTAGGTGGTGGACACTATATGCTTTCAGCATTGAGAGGCTAGTAGGTGTTAGCTTAACCAGTTCAGCCCCGAGGGCTTAGGATCATAGAATGATTTTGTTTGGAAGAGCCCTTTATATCATCAGGTCATTAACTCAGCACTACCAAGTCCACCACTAAACCATGTCCCTCAGCATCACATCTGTATGCCTCATAAATCCCTCCAGGGATGGTGACTCCACCATTGCCCTGGGCAGCCTGTTCCAGGTCTTGACAACCCTTTCAGGGAAGAAATTTTTCCTGTTGTCCAAACTAGACCTCCCTTGGCACAACTTGAGGACATTTTCTCTTGTCCTATCAAGTTAAGCTTGTTCCTTACCAACCCTGACCTTGCTCCAACCTCCTTTCTGGGAGCTGCAGAGAGCCAGAAGGTCTCTACTGAGCCTCCTTTTCTCCAGGCTAAACAGCCCCAGTCCCCTCAGCTGTTCCTCACAAGACCTATGCTCTAAATCCTTCTCGAACAGTACAGAAAGCTCTTCATCTTCTTACAAATATATAAGATGTTGAAATGCAATTTTTTCTTATATATACTGAAATATTGTATCAGAAATCTTACGAAATTTTACTATCTATCTGAAGTTCAAGTTAAGTCATATTTCCTCTGATTATCCTTGGTATGCTTTTTGGGTAAAGGGAAGATGGTATCTCCCTCCTGACATCTACATGTACTATTTAAACAAAAAGATGGTTTTAATCAGTTTTTAGCTCTTCCCCTTTGCAAATCTGAAAATCTTTAGTTGATGGTAACAGTCAAGATAATTTTTAATCACAACATTATGAGGTTTATTTGTTTTTTTAATTTTTTTTTCTGTGTGTTTTCAGAACAGTTAAAAATACTGCAAGAGAAAAGACATCAAATACAAAATGTCGAAATGGCTTTCCAGGTCGCTGTCCTGTAGAACCTCACCTTTCTCTGTCACTGAGACTATTCTGTGCATCTGGTTGAAAATGGACATAAAACAAATACCTTGGCTATTTTAAGCTTGATTGTGGCTGAAATGGGGGTGTAGAAACTCTGAGACCCCTGGCTTTGATAAGGTGCCCAGAGGAAATAATCTTACTTTTCAGAAGCTTGTAGAATCTAACTCAGTGAACAGGATTTATTTGGGATGTACTTAAACAGGCACTGAACAAACTACCTAGAAATAACTACAGATATGAAAGTTTGGCTTGTGTAGTATTGCTTTCACAGTTATTGACCATCCTAGTCTTTGCAGAACTGTTATCTTATGTATTAACAGTGGTTTTGATATCCCAACACACTCGTGTCCCGCCTGGCAAGAATGTAGGTGAGGAATTTATTCCCCCTGTGAAATGAAAATCTGAACTTTGTGGTCAGTGTTATGAAAAATAAAGTTAGAAAGCTAGTCTTAAAAACTAAGCAGACTTTTTTTTATTTAGTGTTTAGGCTAAGAAAAATGTGAGAGGAAATGGATGAATCTTCTTTCCATAACCTAAAGTATTGTTTTTCTAAAAAGAGTTAACCTAATAACTTCTGAACTTTATTTCCTGAATTGCTTGTCTTTAAATTAGACTGATTCACTAATACACTAGGGTGTATTTTTGAGCGTATACATGCAACGTAATTCTTAGCACTGGGTGCAGAAGGATACTGGCCAATGTCAATAGTAGTTTGGTAGAAGACTTCTGAAGGGATTCAGAAATTGCTCAGAGTTAAAGGCTGAAAGCAGATCAGCATTTAAACACAATATTGGTGGTCTTGCATTTCTCTGCCATATAATAAGAACTTGTCTCTCGTGTGTCAACAGAAGGAAAAATCCAGCTGCAGTTCATGTGCTTACCAGTCTGCTTGCTTTTAGACCAGTAGACTTATTTCACTTATTTCTGTATTTTGTAATTGCCTTTTTGCCCCTACTGTTAGTTAGCAATGACCTTGGGAACCTTGAATAAGATATGCTTACACTGAATAGTTGTATGTTGTCCAGTCTTACTCAAGGGAGGAGGGGAATGGGTGACCTGCTGTTCTTTGGGAGTGTCTCCATTTTAATAATGTGCTGATGTGATAAGTAGAAGAAAAGGTCACAACATGTGAAGAATTTCCTTGTGTTTACTGTTGATCACCTTGTTTTGTTGCTGTCAAGGAATCTGTGCTATGCTGTGTAATTCTGGTTATTTCATTTGTGTTATTTAGAGCAGGTTAATAATAGCTCATACTGCATCTGTGCAGCAAGTAACAGGACTTTTTTTTGGCTTCTAGTCCTTCAGTAGTCCTGGAAGAGGAGGCTTTTTGACATACTAAGCTGGGTGTTCTGGAGCAGAGCATTTCTAGAAGAGCAACTTTTCTCTGCTTTTTTTATTGAAGTGCTGTCTGTTCTGTGAGTATGTACTTCCTTTCAGTACCTGAAGAAAATAAGTTATCTGCATATGGAGCCAAAATGCAAGCTAACAGTAAAGCACAGTTTGAGAAAGGGTTTCAGTCAGTGTCTGCTTTCCTATCCAGCAGTGAAAGCTCTTTTTATTGACATATGTCTATCTTTAGATTCAAAGATGCTCTTCATGTTTGCAGATGCCGCTTGCTTTGTTCCATTCTCCTCAGATATTCCCCTCATTACAAGTAGACAGTGAAGTTAAACCACTCTAAGCTGTTGAGAGAGAGAGACTAGAAAATAACTGGATATGCAAGTTTTGCCCTTTCTTTGCACAGTTGTTTCTGCACCTTTTTTAATGCATTTTGTGTCTTATCAGTCAGTAGAGGTATAGAGCGAAAAGAAGCATCTTGCATTCGCAGTTATTCACTATCTGAAGTGTTATATGTGCTTCTGACAGCACAGAAGATAATCCTAGTTGCTCTCAAAAATGTAGTTGTCAATCCATGGAGTTGGCTTTTAGAAAATTTACAGATGTATATGCCATTTTAGACAAGTCTGTGCACATATACAGAGTTAAAAAATGAGTGTGGGTTGTTTGTTGTTTTTTTTTCTGGAGACTGCATAAGGCTGTGTCTGTTTCTTAAAGATTATGTAGATTCTGTATGTAGAAGCACAACAAAAGATGTACTTGTGGTCTGGGTGGTCTTAGAACTGTTTTGTGTTTTACAGGCGATAGCTCCTGTTTACAACATTCTCTTACTATGTTTGTTTTGTTTAAAAGCAATTTGCCCTGGTTTTATGCATAATTTAGATCTTTATGTAGCCCTTTCATTACTGTTCACAGCTCCTTTTTCAAGGATAGCACGCTTTGTTTTTTCTGGATGAGCTGAGTAAATGTACTGTGATGAAAGGGTTTGATGTGTTCTGAAATATCACAGCTCTTTCACTGTCTGATTTATGACATTTGGGAGTATTAAATCCTCATCTTTGATATGGTCAAAGTGCTCATCAAGAGAATAATCAGGACTAACAAAGAGATGGAGGGGAAAATGATTGGGCAGTAAGCTGCAAATGAATCAAGTGTTTCTTTTAGAGAGCTCTTCTAGAATCAGTACGCCTGGAATTTTATATTGCATAGCAAAGCTTTGTGGAGTGTGGTCATTCAGAAGTCACTGGGAGATTAGGGATTTTTCAAGGGCACCTATTTAAGTTCGTTAAAACTTGGACTGTTGTAGTTTAGAAAAGCAATATGCTTATTCTGTGTTACATAGAATATGATTTCATAAAATCTACACAGAAATAGTATAAATAATTGTGGATTACAGTTTCTGCATCGGATATGAGAGGTTGCAGATTAGGTTTAGTAGTAAATATAGAGCTCATTACCTTAGTGTCAAAAATACGTGTGTGGTGAGAGTTGACACACAGTTTGTCTGAGTGTCTGAGGACTGTCAGACCTGTAGGGCTTGATGGAGCTTGTTTGCCTTCAGGACAGAGATCAATTTATGCCTTCTCAAAGTAGTCTTTTTTTTTTTTTTTTTTTAGCCTATGGTCCTCTTCTTGCATCCTATTTTCCCCCTCTTACAGGGAGATTTTGTCACAGCCAGAAGAAAGCTCCCATATCTAGGACTCTCATATGCTAGAGGGCTATGAATAGACTAGGATACATTGTAAATAACAAAATTTGAATTTAACCCTAACTTCCAGGTCAAGGTTCAAAATCACAAGATCCATTATAGACATGTACTACTGCAAGATCAATAGTGGTAGGCTGTGGTGTTTGACCACAAGTATAGCAGTTCACAAGGATAACAGAAGGGTTATGCGGTGAACACATGATGTGTGTATGTCACCCAAAGAGACACGCATGGGGTACATCTTACTGACTTTGTAACATAGTGACTCAAGACATAGCATGCAAGGTTCTGTCCTGGTGTACAAAATGGATAATAAGCAAAATATCTTCTTACACTTGAGAAAGACATATGTACAGTATAGTTACAGGATGTGTCTAGTTATCGAGGAGCTTATGATTGGAAAGGATCTGACTAGAAACCATTGCTGTTGTGGCATTTAGTCATGTACATATGACTGGTAACAATATACCGTTCAGATGGTCAGCAAATTGGCTATATATATGTTTCTCTGTGCTTTGTTAAATATCCACATAAGGGTAAACATTTAAAAGATATTTAGGTATGTGCTGTAAGGATCAGTGTACTCTGGAGAGAGCTGTGATTTTGTTCCCAGCCTCATCACTGACATGAGGTGTAAATTCAGGTGGATTTCTTGTCCTCTTTCCTCTACCTGTCTCTTAAGCATTTCAAGATCTATGTGTGAAGAGTGATGTGTGTTTAAATGAAATTATGTCAAGGATCCCACTAGGATCTTAATTGTGAGTGAGTTGTTTCTAGATCTGTGGCCAAGGTAGAAAGAGACTGTTAATTTCAGACATGTGGGCTGTGGCTATGCATGTCTCCAGACATCATCCAGAAAGAAGTAAATAGACTGACGAGTCCAGAGCATTCATTTTGTTTTGAAGTATCTGTGCCTAAAATAAAGCAGACTATGCTTACTTTTAAAGTGTCCAAGCATCAAGCCATTCATGGAGAGAATTGTTTGTACTAGGTTTTGAAGTAGCTATCGTTTGCCAAAAATGACTCCTAAGCCCTCTGAATTTTGGTGGAAAGATGCATTTTTCTGCCAGGCAGCCCAATTTATCAGTGCGTGTACTGCTATTATAATGATTAGAGAATAAACAGGTTCCATCTGCCCTTCAAAGGTGTTTGCTTTAAATGGCAATGGCAAACTGCTTTGTGCAAGGGTAGTTTTAAGGCAGCTTTCATAGAGTTGATAAATTCACTTTAAGGAGGCTTGAGTTAAAGCTACAGAGCAGGACTCAAATGTAGGAGTCCTTATTTCTGTTGTAGGCCAGATCTTTAAAGACATTTATTTTGGAGCTGTGATGTTTGGGAAATGTGGAGAAGGGGAAGAATGAAGGACAAGCAAGATAATTCTGCAGTTTGACTTAAAGGATGATGCCAACTTTCTCTTTTTAAAATGCAATTTGTTCTGTGCCCTGCATGGTTAAAATCTGTGTCAGCTCCAACCCAAGGAATCCAAATAATGACAATATTTAGGCATGGGCCTGGAAATCTGATATCAAAGGAAGTGGGGAGGTGTGTGATAGAACTGAAAAAGGCCATGGGTGAAAGGATCGTGTGAAAGGGTAGGTACAGCAACACACATAAAACAAAATTGAAAAAGAACCTGTAAAAGATCAGTTACAGAACAGCTTAATGAATAATATTTACTTTGAAGTTAGTCTGCTTCTGATTTATGGCCATGGAAAAAATGTGCTGAGTACCTGGTTATCTGTATCTTGTTTGTGATGTTTATTCTTTTTATTTTGTACTGTTGCCACACTTGATCTGATGGTATGCGTAGCTATACCACTGATTCAAGGGTTATAGTCTTCCTTTGGGTGCAACATTCTTCCAAAGAAAACAGTCTAACAGTCTCTGTGCCCTCCCTCCCTTCCTGTTATCCATTATGACAGTCACAGTATCTCAGTATCACAGTATGTCAGGGGTTGGAAGGGACCTAGAAAGATCATCTAGTCCAACCCCCCTGCCAGAGCAGGATCACCTAGACAAGCTCACACAGGAATGTGTCCAGGTGAGTCTTGAATGTCTCCAGAGAAGGAGACTCCACAGCCCTCCTGGGCAGCCTGTTCCAGTGCATCTTTGGGATGCATTGATATTGAGCCTGGAGGAAAAGACGCTTGAATACTAGCCGGGTTGCTTGGGCCCCCTTACCTTCTAGAGCCCTGTCCCATGGGACTTTATCAAGTAGTTCCCTGAGAAGGCCAAAGTTGGCCTTTCTGAAGTCCAGGGTAGCAATCCTGCTCTCGTCCCTGTGCTTAGTGCCCACAATCCTGAACTCCACCAACTCATGGTCACTACAGCCAAGG
Organism: Bucco capensis; assembly: GCA_013396975.1. NCBI lineage: Eukaryota > Metazoa > Chordata > Aves > Piciformes > Bucconidae > Bucco > Bucco capensis. Next base: position 46,989 of record VWZO01010265.1, read on the forward strand.
GTGCCCCTACCTTCACATTCTCAATGAGTCCCTCTTTATTTGTTAGTACAAGGTCCAGCAACACTCCTCTCCTAGTCGGTTCTTCCACCACCTGTTTTAGAAAGTTATCATCAATGCTCTGGAGGAGCCTACTGGACTGCGTATGCCTGATTGTGTAAGTCTCCCAACAAATGTCTGGGTAATTAAAGTCCCCCATGACAACCAGAGCCTGTGATCTTGAGGCTACTTCCAGCTGTTTATAGAAGGCCTCATCAGTTTCATTATACTGATCAGGTGGCCTGTAGTAAACGCCCACTACAATATCTCCCATACTAGACTCCCCCCTAATTTTTACCCACAAGGTTTCCACCTGCTTATCATTGCCCCCCAAGGTGAGCTCAATACATTCCAAATGCTCTCTCACATAGAGACCAACTCCACCTCCTTGCCCTGCCAGCCTATCTCTCCTAAACAGGACATAGCCATCCATGACAGTGTTCCAGTCGTGAGCTGTCCCACCATGTCTCAGTGATTGCAATGCGATCATGGTCCTGAGATGGCACACAGATCTCCAGTTCATTCAGAGATTACTTCATCTGTAAGAGGTTTACTAAGCAAAACCTGCAACCCTGCGTATTCTTGGAAGATCACTCATGATTGACACTTGTCAACTTTCTTCCGTCTGGGTTAGCAGGCACTCTGATGGCTTGTGTAGACATGACTGACTTGTCCATACTCTATGCCCTGTTGAAGTGCCTTAAAAGTACACAAGAGGAGCTGGAAGCTGCTGTGCTGCTGAAAAGCTATGACATAGTGGCTGTTACTGAAACCTGGTGGGATAAATCCTGTGACTGGAGTGTAACTATCAGTGGTTACAAGCTGTTCAGAAGGGACAGGAGGAGAAGGAGGGGTGGAGGTGTTGCCCTCTATGTTAAAGAATGGATTGAATGTGAAGAGTTGTCCCTAAAGAATAGCCAAGAGCAAGTCGAAAGCTTATGGGTAGGAATTAGAGACCAAGGTAACAAGGGAAACCTTGTGGTTGGAGTCTACTACAGGGCTCCAGATCAAGAGAATTCTGTTGATGAAGCAGTCCTACTCCAGCTAC
>VWZO01010270.1:0-68829 GCA_013396975.1 Bucco capensis
GCTTATCATTATCAACCTGGTGTTGAATGCTTCCAGGGAGGTTGCATCCACAACTCCTCTGCCAGCTTGTTCCAGTGCCTCATCACCCTCACAGTCATGAATCTCTTCCTTGCATCTAGTCAAAATCCACTTTCTTTCAGTTTAAAGCCATTATCCCATGTCCTATCAGATGCCTTTGTAAAAATTCCCACTCCAGCTTTCTTGTAGGTTCCCTTTAAAGTGCTGGAAAGGCCACAATAAGGTCTCCCTGAAACCTTCTCTTCTCCTGGCTGAACAACTCCAACTCTTTCACTTCCATCCCTCTGAGCATCTTCGTAGTCCTCCTCTGGATTCGCTTCGAGGTAGTTATCCTTCTTATGCTGGGTTGACCTTCCACACTGCAGATGAACATTCTGGGTTGTGTTGAGCTTCTTGTCAACCAACCACCCCAAGACCTTCTTTTCAGTGCTAATTTCAATCCGTTTTCTTCCCAGCCTGTATTTGTGCTTGGGATTGCTCTAACCCATGTGCAAGTGAAATGCATTTCTGGAGAGAAGTATTTCCATTAACTTTACCACACAGAAATAACATCGGGAACACAAAAATCTCACAAAAACAAATGCCGGACTTAACCCAGCTGCACATGAATTGTTTCTTCTTCCTGAGGTAAACTGGTGTATGGAGTCAAACTTGAATACAAATAAATTTAGTTAATGATATGTTAACTAGTCTTGATCTGTGTAAATGTGCTTGTCATTTAATGGTATCTAGTTAAAGTTTAGTCATTTTTTAACACAGAGATAGTTACGAACTGTGCTTGTAACTAATTTTGCTCAGTTTATGTGGCTGGGCAGCTCATAAAGCTCATGCTAGTGCTGTGGGAAAAGGAATGTCATTGTCCTTTCCCTGCTACAGGGCTAGTGTACATCTCACATGTTCCTTCCCCAGTGGTTCCCAGCTAAGCACAGGAAAACCCATTTCTACTCCCTGGGGAGGAGGACAGCTGAAAATAAGGTGAATTACAGAAAACAACAAACTGGGAGGAGCTGTGCGGACTGCCTCTCCCTAATCCTTTTGCCCTAAAGGAAACATTCAGGAGCAAAGTGTAAGTCAGATGAATTATTCTGCAGGATCTAAGCACTGGTTGAGTGTTCTGGATGGAGAAAAAACGCTGTTAGTAGTTGCTCAGGTTGCATACTCCATTTTGTGTTCCGTGACTACTTTCTACACCAAGTGGAATTCTTTCCAAGCAATCTTCTTTCCATAGCAATACACTGCTATGGAAGAAAATAAGTGTTTTCGTACAAAGAAATGCTATTTTTATACACCAGTGAAAATACAATGTCTATGTGCTTACAAGTTTGCCTGTGAAAGGATCACAGGCAAGGCTGAACCTCACAGTCAGTGTCAAGTATTACTTACCTTCTCCCAATTATTACTGCAATCTTCACACTTCTCCTTCCATATCAAGTGTTTTTGTGATCTCCCAAATAAATCAGCTAAAAGGTAGAAAAACACTTTTTCTCATCTCAATTGTATATCCTGTATTACTCCTGATACTGTTCCTTTAATCCTGAAAATGAGAAGGCAGATCCCCTCTGCTTTTTTTCTTATTTCTCTTTCCTTTGCCAAGTGATAGAACAGCTGTTTAAGAAATGCTGGCATTTGAAGTAGCTCTTCTAAGCTCTGCCCTGAGTCAAATTTGCACTCGATCACAGTTCTGTGACTGGTTTCGGTGTCATCAAACACTATTGGACAAATACAATTTTTGCAGGTGGTAGAAGTGTAAGGTGGAAAAAAAAGTGATTCCTAAGGCATTTTAAACTTTTATTTCTCTGTTCCTCTATTTCTTTATGAGCAAAGAAAGAGTAAGAATACATCCCTATCTTCTGAAGGCTTGCTTGCACTGTGCATTTTAATAGGATACAGAAATCTCTGATTCCAACCAATACTGTACAGAGGAGCACACAAGGGAGCTCTAACGCGGTGATAAAAGCTCAGATCTGAAAGTAACAGCTCAGTGCTGGAGTGATGTTGCGTTTGCAGAAATATGTCAGGCCACTTGTAAATGCTGAGTGCACATAATCATGCTGATGTAATCAAACCACTTCTAAGTTTGGAGCAGACTTGGTTAACACTTCATGCTGCCTTCTGTGCATTTTTCTATTTCACTGAATAGATGCATACCCTAGTACAGGCATCCCCAGGAATGTAAGAATTAAAAATTCAATACTTGACAATGTAGTACAGCTCCTGTATGGCACCAGAGTATTACAGGAAATTGTGAGCCAAGGATGTCCCTTGGCCATTGTTTTCATAAAGAAATTATATTTTTTTAAAATGCCAGATACAAAAATAAAGTATGATAGTATAATTTTGAGGATAACACACGGTACAATAAAGTGTCAAAACAACAAACAAGTTACAGATTCCCTCATAAATGTATTAAAAATTGTAAATGATGAGGGCTGAAGTTTCAAATCATTTAAAAATCCCCCAAATTTTGGTACTTCAAATGTAAAACTTAAACACAGAAGATGAACATCTCAGAACTGCTGAACTCGCAAATCAGCAGAAAGACACTTGGGAAACTAACTTCAGAGGAAAAATTAAAAAAAAACAACAAAACAACACAACACCTTATAATTAGTGAAAATGTGAAAAGGTCAGAGAAGAAAGAATATGTTATGTTTTCAGTTATACATACTCGAAGTATGGATCTCGGAAGTCAAGCAGGGTTGGGCCCGGTTAGTACTTGGATTGGAGACCACCTGGGAATACTGGGTTGCCGTAGGGTTTAGTTGGGGATGTCCCTGCCCAGTGCAGGGGGGTTGGACTAGATGACCTCCAGAGGTCCCTTCCAACCCAAAACCATTCCGTGATTATGTGATTCACATGATGTGGCCAACAGGGAACATATAAACTGTGGACTGGCAGCAAGGAGTGAAATAGTAATGGCTTACAGCATTGATTCATTGCTAGGCTGGAAGCACTACGTTTCTGTCACTGAAGTGTTTGAGGGTTTTTTTTTCCTGAACTCATTCAGAACTAGCTTAAACATATTTGCATGCTGTGCAAGAATCCCTTTTTTGTGTATTATAGGCACACACGAACACTGTAGCAAACATTGCTCACCATTGCTTACACTTATGACATGACAATTTTTCTCACAATGAAAATTTGTATGAAAGATTTTGAGGTTTGGGGGTCTTTTTGGATTGACGTAATATATTTTTCTAGTTTCAATTGCTTTACTTTTCATGAAAAATTTATTGGCATTGCTTTTGCCCTGTTTGCAACTTTTAAAGCAGAAAAATAGTTAACATGTCAGCATTTCTCCTCTGAGTTTTCAGATTTTAATGTTTGATTTTCCTATGCTTAAATTTTAGAATTCAGAGAGGTTTTTATAAAACAGTATCTTAATATTTTCAAGTATCATGATTATGGGTAATACAAAGCGTATTACATGTATTTGTGAAATGCCATAAGCAAGCTTTATCTGCAGTGAATATTTTTGGACTATTTTAGAGGCATATTTTCTGTTGAAACTACAGAAAATTGCCTGGAATTTTTAACATGTCAGATCCATTGATCCTTTGAGCAGATATCCTCCAGAGAAAAGTGAAAGAAAGGATTAGAATTGGTGTGAGGATCCTGGCAATGGTCATCTGCACATCATCAATTACAACATTCCTAATGGCATTTTACATATACTTAACTATCTTTATTACTTTACGTTTGTTCCATTATAGAAAAAAAATTGAAATTCCCTAAGAGTGGAGTTCCCAAATAAAATGCAAAATGAGCTGCTCAGTAGTGAGCAACAAAGAACAAAAATGCTAATACAGTAAATTTAACTTATCTAATAAGTTTTTGAAATATCATGTGTAGGATAAGCCCAGCTGTTCTCTAGACCCTCCTGTTCTGTGCTAGTAAAGTCCTAAATCACACACTTACTTTATTATACAAAATAATAGACATACTAGAATTTAAAAATAACTGAGACAAAACATAACTTGAAAATCCAAAACAGATTTGTTTATTTTACTCTCACCTTTAATCAAAACCAGAATTATTCTTTACTCGCAAATACAGTAAAACTAAGCTCTTAGCTGAGCATTTAGTGCAACATCTACCCAGTAAGCTTTGCTTATATTGCAGACAGCTACCCTGAGGAGTGATTTGAATTTAAATGTGATTCCCTTATTAGTTTCTGCTAACTGCAAATATCCCAGGCTCTTAATTAAGTGGCTGAGTAATGTATGAATGCTCACTTCTGCTTGTCATGCAGAACAAAGTGATGTATTTAGATTCTATGCACAATATGAAATTTAATGACACAGGCAACAGTAATTTAGAAAACCTTTTGGTTTTTTTATTATCCTTGTTTTTGCTTAGCCAATTTCCTTTTCAGCTTTTTCTGAAGTGTGTGGCTGCTGCAACATTATAAAAGTTTGCCTAAACACTGGTTGTTAGCTAATGAATTTTTAGATTTAAAGGTATTGTGTTACTAAATGCATAGTTACCATATATGTAATACATTGTTTATGTCTTCCTCCTCCTCCATTTTTTTAGAAATAAAATACAACAAACAAAACAGACCTTGATGTCCTTATTTGGTTTGGCACAGAATCTAGTGTTAGATTCAGTGAGATTTTGAATGGACTAAATAGTGCACTGTAAGAGGTTTTACAAAGAAGAAGAAAAGAAGAAACAAATCAAGCTTTTCTTCTGGTGCTGATGGTTCCTGAAAGCTCCAGTGACTTTCTGTAGTCATCCCAATCTCTTTATAGATTTTATAGCTTATATTCAGTCATCAAATTGCTCTGCTTCTGCTCTGGTATTCAGTAGTTTGCATGAATATTTTTCCCCAGGGGTACAATCCTAACTTTTCCCCATATGGAAATTTTTCTGTCTGTCCTGATATTTTCTCATGCACACAGAATCCTCTGCAGACTCATAATCTGAGTGTATGTGTGTGATTTTGTAAAAATCAGAGTAGCACATGTGTACAGTAATTTGGACAGCTGTTTGAGTTGTCAGATTTTCATGTTACTGTCATGTATACCTAAATGAATTAATATCCTACTCCTTCTACTAGAACCTAGACCTAGAACTTAGCTGTCCCTTTAATTAGACATGTAACCATCTCTCATGTCTTGAAATTCTCATTTAAATTGCCTGAGTGCTTTCTTTACCAAACCTTCAGCTGTATTCTTGGCAAACTGGTGCTCCTGAATGATGTCAGATTTTAAAATATCTATATTTCCTATCAGTCTCCAGTATCTAAATGTTCATCAAAGAAACCTCATCTAAATAGTGACACTTTCCATTAAGTGTAGAGATAGATTTAAATAGTTGTAATGTCTTTCCTTTTTAAGAACTAACAGTTGATACTATTATTTGTATTACATTATTTTCTACAAGTTATGAGTAGACTCAGGACAGTATGTATTAAATGTTATATTTAGATTTCTCCTTGCCTTAGGCAGTAACACCAACTTGGGCAGTAGTCTCCAAGCTCCTCTTCCTACAGCTCTAAAGCTCATATTCCTATTTCACAGAAGAGTCCTATATACAGAAAAATGAATTGAAAATATGGTTGATCTCATTTGTCTTTAGCCATTTTATAAATTAGATATGCATTTTAAGCAAGCCATATGAGTACTTCTTAAACCAAAGGCAAGAAAATGTTCCAAAATGTGATTAATATCAGTATATTTGACACGTTTTAGGATGGCAGGAATTGTCCTCTAGAAGTACCTACCTCTCCACGGGCCACAGAGAGAGCTTCTTTAATGAATTGAGACTAAATACTTTTTATATGAAGCTCCTGTCATTATTGGTATCCAATATTTGAAGACTGTAAAAAAAAAAAAAAAGGTAAAAAGCATCTTACCTTTCCTAATGATTTAAGGTCAAAGAGAAGATACGTAGCTAAGGTAGAAATAATGTGCAGAACACTGTCACTAGATCACATTCTGTCAGTTAGAAAAATAGCTGCCTCTGAGACTTAGTACCCTGACATAGCTGTCCTTAATTCTTATCCACATAAATAGCCTTTGGCCTTTGGCCTTTGGCCATGAACAAGCTCCTTGGAAGAACATAGAAGAACAATTTTACTCCACCATATTTTCTAAAAATATGTTAAGATGGCCTAAATAGACCACTGAAAGAGTGGAAAAACAGAGGATTAATTGTATGTGGTATACAAACAGCTATAAAAGATTATTGAAAACTGTTAACTAAATAGTCTTAGTTACATTTTTTAAATGGGCTCATCAGAAGTGAAGTGCTTGAGGGTTTGGATTTTTTTATTTTTATGGTTAGATTTTTTCATATTATTCAGCCCACTCTAAACCTTGACATGATTTTGGACAGTGTTATAAATCATGATCTATTTATTTCTTTCTAAAAAAGGAATGATTAAATGTCCAGCCCACGTATTTTCTTTGTCTTGGTTTCCAACATAAATTGCTCTTCATTATAAAAAAAAAAAAATCACAAATAGAAAACTACATTGCTGTAAGTTCCACTTAGTATTTGTTACATAGTTCATCTAGGATCTATTTACATAAAGAATCTTAGTTCTTGTGCATCTCATCTGTCATTATGAGCTACACCCATATTACAGAGCTTGTAGGATGCTTTTCTGCATATACTTATTCCCACAGTGTCCTGTTTAGTAACAGAACCAAAGAAAAGTTTTTAAACTCTGCTGTTCTTCCTCACTGTGAGGAATTAAAGCAAGTAACACAAAATACTCTTCAAGCTAAGATAAAATTAATCTGCAAAACGCAATGATTTATTTGGATCGGAAAGTACGAATCACTGATTGCAGAGTTCCTATAGAAATTTTCCTCAAACATATTTTTTTCTTCTGGAGTCAAAAGTGCCCTATGACTGGTGGAATTCTGTAATTGACCATGAAATTCCTGACACAGTTGACTCAGCAGAAGAATTACAAAGAGCAGGGCCTCAGAGGCTGTCTGACTACACTCCAGGTAGAGATGTTTTTCTTAAACTGGTCTTTTTCATTAGATTTGTTTGACTGTAATTATCTTGCATTGCAGAACTTGAATTGTTACAGCTAGGCTGAATTAATAGTGTTGAGAAGAACCTGGTTTCACTCTAGAGGAGCACACATTTCTGGTACGATCTCTGTAGATTATTCCATTTGCTTCTGACAGTCTTAAATTCTGAAGTACTATTCAGTTGAATCACAGCCTCACTACAGGCAAGACATTTTGTCACTCTTGCATTTTCCCCTAAAATATCTAATCCTGGCAGTTTTTTCATTTCTTGCTCCTTTAGTCACTGTATATTCCAATGTAGTACAATGAACAGTTGCATAAAGCTAACTGATCCCAAATGAGCTATTTCAGGTACCAAACCAGGAAAGGTATGTTAGCCACATGCCCCAGAAGAATTAATTTGCTCTGTTAGGAAGCACTGACATGAGTTAAAGGAATATGCTAATAAGACTATCCTTTATTTGGTAGCTAGTTTCGCATTGAGTGCCAACTTAAATATCTCTGCATTGAACCTCACTGTGTCTCTAGGTAAATCTCTTTAGACTGACCAACTGGGAAGTGCTGGTGAGAGAAAATATCACTAAAGAATATCAGTTGTTTATCTATGCAGTCAGCTGTTATGTGTTGTATGTGCTTTGAAGGCTCATGCTTGTAAAATTACTTTGAGTTTTTATGCCTTTAAATTCAGGTAGCCCACTCTGAAAGCCAGTTGTAACATTGTCCATGAGTTCATCTCTTTCTTCCATCCTGTGTACTATTGGTATTTTCAACTACTTTCTTATGTTCCTACTGCAAAGTTAAAGGTCTTCTTGGTTAACTGCAAGATATAAATGTCATGTCAAACTTTTTTTCTTAGTTCAGTTATGTAACATTTTGTTTTTTTGTAAAGCATACCATTACCAATGGCACAGGAATAGCGTTAGGAAAGACATAGCTGCAGAAAGACAGAAAATAGATGCCACCTGCACCATTGTGGTGTTTGTTAACAAATCTCTGCAACCTAAACTGCACCAAAATCTATTGCTTTTCTACTTGACTGTCACAAACCAAGTAAGGTACAACAAATGCTACTTAGAAGCATCTGTCCATGACTCTCCTAAATATATTTCTTTTTGCAGACATGTAGAAACCTCAAAAAGTCTGGTGTGTGTAGAATTAATATGGGCAAAATAGTCTTTCACTAGAGAAGAGAGCCAGCTCTACTGTGATACAAACAGTGTGAGGGTGACAACGTGATATATCTTCACTTTGACAGCATGTAGCTATTCTTCTGTGTATAGTCTTGACACAAAGAAAATTAGTGCCTATTAATATATATTCTATAGCAATATAATAAATATGGTTATATTTTGCTATATATTTTACAAATAAATGTGTGATAATTTTATATATACAATTTCTAAGAAAAACACACAGACATAGACATATATTGCTTGATTAGTGTCTCTGTCTAGGCTGAAATAAAATAGATGTAACTCCAGGACATAGATTCCACTTGTAAACCGGGTTTGAATATCCTTCTAGTAAATCTTAACCTAGGGATATCATTATCTGAGCTAGGGTTGTTAACTAGGTATGCCAACACACCCTACAGTCCCAAAGGGATTTTTAATGTAAACACAGCTTGTGTTGGTACAGGCAAACCTGTTTAATAAAATTTGTCAGAAAAATTAATTTCTTCTACAAGTCCTCACTTCCAGCTCAATTTTTATTTTGGAACACTGAAATATTTCATTTCAAATGTGTCCAATAGTTTTCTTTTAATAGAAAATGTCATTAAATGTACATGGAAATTTCTCAGGATCTCTTGCAGTCCACTTACTTGATTCAGTGAAATGTAACCAGGGAACTATAAGCAGGCCAGTCAGTCTCACCTCCATGCCTGGAAAAATCATGGAGCAGATCCTCCTGGAGGCACTACTGAGGCAGAAGAATGATGAAGAGGTGATTGGATATAATCAACATGGCTTCACTAAGGGCAAATCATGCCTGACTAACCTGGTTGCCTTCTATAAAAAGGTTACAACATCAGTGGGCAAGGGAGCAGCAACTGACATCAGTGGGCAAGGGAGCAGCAACCGACATCATTTACCTGGACCTGAGCAAAGCCTTTGACACTGTCCCACACGACATCCTGGTCTCCAAACTGATGAAATATGGGTCCGATGGATGGAGCACTTGGTGGATAAAGAACTGGCTTGAAGGCCGCTTGAAGGTAGGCCCATGCCAACCTCATGAAGTCCAACAAGACAAAGTGCAAGGTCCTGCATCTGGATCAGTGCAATCCTAAGCACTGATATAGGCTGGGCAGTGACTGGCTTGAGAGCAGCCCTGAGGAAAAGGACTTCGGGCTGCTGGTGGATGAGAAGCTCAACATGTGTTGAGCCAGTGTTCACTTGCAGCCCAGAAAGCCAACCGTGTCCTGGGCTGCATCAAGAGAAGCTTGGCCAGCAGGTTGAGGTAGGTGATTCTCCCCCTCTACTCCACTCTCATGAGACCCCACCTGGAGTACTGCATCCAGTTCTGGAGCCCCCAGTACAAGAAAGATATGGACATGATGGAGTGTGTCCAGAGAAGGGGCATGAGAATTATCAGAGGCCTGGAGCACCTCTCCTATGAGGACAGGCTGAGACAGTTGGGATTATCCAGTCTGGAGAAGAGAAGGCTCCAGTATCTGAAGGGGGCCTACAAGAGGGCTGGTGAAGGACTTTTTAGGATGTCAGGCAGTGATAGGACTAGGGGGAATGGACACAAGCTTGAGGAGTGTAGATTTAGGTTGGATGTTAGGAGGAAGTTCTTCCCCATGAGGATGGTAAGACAATGGAACAAGTTGCCCAGAGAGGTGGTGGAAGCCCCACCCCTGGAAGTTTTTAAGGCCAGGCTAGATGGGGCTCTGAGCAAGCTGATCTAGTGGGGAAGTGTGCCTGCCTATAGAACTAGATGGTCTTTAAGGTCCCTTCCAACCCTGACAATACTACGATTCTATTAAAAAATCTGACTTGGATTTATTTGTTTTCATTTTTCTTCAAGAAATGAAAAGCCAGAGGGGTTCATTTCAGTAAGATATCCTGAATCTGATGACCGGCACTCTTACATCAGAATAAATATTTGCTTCATGGTTCCTTACTGAGCTATAATGCACACTCTTATCAACCCAATCACAGAGTATATAGTCCAACAGATATTCATAAATGTTTTGAGATAGCATATGATATATCTTCTTATATATTTAAGAAAAGTTTGAGTTGGATAGTAGCTGTAGTTAAAAGAAAATAATGTAAAAACAAAGGTGAAAGTGCTGAGTTCTGCTTTTAAAGCACGTGATTTTCTTTAACTGTATTTTGCTGGGCAGAGATTCCATGAACTAAAGTTCTCTTCCATCAGGTAAAAGGCAAAACAAAACATTAACCACAACATTAATCCTTAGCATGCAATAATCTTGTAAGTGAAGTGATCAGACTCATAATATTGCCTTGTATCCTGCTTTGAGTCCTTGGATTTCCTAATTGTGATACTAAAACAGAACAAGGAACTATTAATAACAATGAAAAAATATTGCTTTTTCTTCTCTTCTAAGGAGTTCTTTCATAGAGATCTGAGATATGTACGTAGCATTTATGTTATTTATTTTACATATTTTATATGTTATGGGTGTATGTGCTAACGTGTTATAATCAATATACATACCCAAGGCCAATCAAATACAAAAGGATAGGTTGTCATTTTCCTATGTGTTTAAATTAGGAAATAAACTTATCTGCCAGTAAGTTTGTTTGCTGCTACTAAGCTTAGTAGGGAAGGAAAACATTACAGAGAGAAATGGGGGATGATCCTGAGTAACTATTCTCAAGGAAGAACTTAAAAATGTGTGTGTATTCATTTACACAGAATAAAGCTAGTCTACTCCATCAGCATAGTCTAGAACAGGTTTCAAGTCTCAGTTAAAATTCTGCAGTGCAGCATCACTTGCTGCAAAGGCTGAAAAGATGAAATAAGTGTTTACTTCTTTCTCTTGTCCTTCATTTCCTGTTGGTGCTTAGCGCTGGAGGCTTAATGCCTTGATTCTTTTTACTTCAGAGAAAGAATTCTTCACAATCAATAATGTCATTGCAAATGGAAACCAGTGATATAGGAACAGCAACTACTCTGGTTTTATTATGTTTTTGGGGAACATGTAAGTATCTAATCCATTCTGCTAGTAAATAAAACAGGTAAGTTAAAGTGAAATACGAAGTTGGTTCAGCTTCTGCAGTTAAATGTATAAAGCTATAGGAACACTTATGTAGATGTGTCACTTTACTCACATTAGGAAACCATATTACTTCAACTAAAGTGGCATGCGCTTGTTTGTAGGATCAAAATAAACATGTAGTTTTACTTTCACTTTCTTGAAAATGTTGATAATGTTATACTTTGTGCTCTTTTTACAGTGAAGGAACATTCATTTTGCATTTAGGCCTGGTGTATGTACAGGCATCTGCATATGTACACTCCCCTTCTCCCATTCTATGGAAAGGATTTTCACACGGCTATGATACAATAAAAAATATTTAATTTAATTTTGTGGAGAGCTATTAAAACCTGCAAGCTTAATCCTGCTGAAAAGAATCTCTAACACTCTCTAGTAAGGTTGGACACAGTCTTTTCTAGCTTTTGTCTGGTAAATTAAAAATAAAGAGATGTATTTCATTAACATTTTAAAATTGTTGTAGTCATACAACACATACAAATAATAAGTGTATCATTATAATATATTAACATATTAACTAATATTGATAAATTAAATTATATTAATATATAAAAAAATTACACTTCAGTAATTAGCTCATTGGCATAAAATTTGTAATAATATGTAAAGCTTTCCAAAGATCTCAAATCCTTCTTCCATTTGTAAATCACAAGCATATCTGTACTATGTTATTTTAAAGACTGTAGTGAAGAGGAGAAAAAGAAATTTTATTGTGGAAGGATGTTTTTAGCTATATGTCTTAATTATGGCTGACATAGAGTTTATTTTCTTCCTAGTGGCTGGTACAGTGCTGTGGTTTGGATCTAGAGTGAGAATAATGTTGATAACATACTGATATTTTAGTTGTTGCTAAGCAGTGCTTAGCCTAAGTTAAGGATTTTTCTGTTTCCTGTGTTCTGCGAGCAACCAGTTGCACAAGAAGCTCAGTGGGACAATGGCCAGGATAGCTGACCCAAAATAGCCAAAGGGATATTCCACAGCATAGGATGTCATGCTCTGTATATAAACTGGGGGGAGTTGTCTGTGAGTGTGTGAATTGATGCTTGGGTGTATGTCAACACATGGTGAGCTTTTGTGTTGTGCATCACTTGTCTTTCCTTGGATTTTATTTCTTTTTATTTTTGGTATATTCATTTGCTTTGCTATTATAACATGATACTGCGCTTAAATTCCATTTGAGTAATTCAATACAGTCGTAAATATGGAATCAGTTATTTTTTCTAAAAAGGCACATTGATTTTCTAAACTCAGTTGAGGACTTTCATCCAAAATCAACTAGCCATTATGCTTAAAACTGGGCTTTATTTAATATGTTAGTGCACCAAGAAGACACTTCAAACCCCTCTAGCTGATGTTTGAGATGAATAAATTTTTCACCTTCTTCAGGAGGTATGAATATAAACCAATATGTGGTTACTCATGGGAAATGAGTTTCTCAATTTTGTAGTGGAAAAAACAATCTCTTTGCAAATAATACAGAAATTTTGACCTCAAATTAGATGAAGAATATAGTTTAGTGAAGAGTTTTGTTTGTGTGTTAAATGACTGTCTAGACTTAGGCCTCTCATCTGGACTTCGATTCTCTACTGCCCTTTGAGAGCACAATCCCACTATGTTTTGCTAACAAAAAAGATATAGAATCACAGAATGGGAGGGCTAACATAACATTGGCCATCTTGGCTGAAAGGACACATTGCTGGCTCATGGTTAACTTGCTATCCACCAGGACTCCAAGGTCCTAATAACAATTAGTATTATTCTTTCCATAGGTATTAATTAGGTAACGAGAGTTAATGCAGTTGGAAGATTCACTTATAGAAAAAATGAAGAACTTTCTAAAGTAATACAAAACAGGGCATGATGTTTTATTTATAAGTTGAGAAGGAAATCGCAAAGGATATAATTAAATGATTTACAAAATACCTGAACTTTTCCATTGAAGTGACTGATAGTGAAACATTTGGGAAGTTGTTTTGGGAACTTTATGGCTAATACCTAGCAGAATGTAGATAGTTGTGTCTCATTCGAGACTCTAAGTATTAGAGAACTAATTATTCACTTTGATTAGAGTGTTCATGTTCTTCATGAAGCCACGGTGAGAACTTTTGTTTATTTGGTCTTGAAAATTTCCTTTTATTAATATTCCCACTGGGCCAAATTGCCCATACATAAATGTGTTACTCTGTCAAGTTTCCCAAACAGTCTTTCCTGTTGAAATTGTTCCACATATCATAACAGACACCTACATATCTAAACTTAGCACACTAACTGAAGAAGTCTTTGAAGTGGAGCTTCTTCTTCCTCAGTGCCCTCATTACTGAACCTTAACAGCAGACTCTTGTACTATCCTCCCTTGACCAGCTTAGGTTCCTTAGAAAACAAAGGATGCATGAGACCAGTGTAGTAGACTGGCCTACAGTCTGGGGATCTGAGTTCTTAGCTAAGAGGTAGAATGAAACAAGATTGAACTGCTTCAAGTAAATGGTGAATCTCCCTCAGCTGTCATTCCTAAGAAAATGCTTAATTCAATGCTGTCATTTCCACTGGTAGTGTAATGCCTCAAGCCAAAAACTGCAATACAAAATGTTGCAGCATAAAAGTACTTTGTGAATTTATTCCTGAGTGCAGTCATTTGGAAAATGTTATTTGTTTCCAGTGGTGACATATTTTTTTAAAAACAAAACAAAAGTTTAATAGTTTTTATATTAACTTGTTTAAAGGATTTATATTTTTAGGCAACTGTTCATAAAATATTAACTGCTAGAATGATTTTACTCCAGGAATATATTAACTCATAAGCACATGGAGCTATCATTGCAAATGTTTTGGAGCATGTGTTACAGCATTTATTCTCAGGAGACTTCTGAAGCAGAGTAGGAAGCTATTTTCTTGTGAATTGTGACAGAAACTACAGAAAAGTAAACAACAAAATCCCTACTGTTTACTATTAGATGTCTAAATAAATAAGATTTGATATACAATATGTTTTATAAACAAAATCGTTATACAATACTGAAGTAGCTATTAGCCAAGTATATTATCCTTGCTTTTCTGACTAATGAAAACTTAATTGCATAATATGACAAATAGGAGTAATCTAATGTGAAAAGCTATAATGAAGCATCAACCTTAACTAGCCATTTGCTTGAATTTATTGGACAAAGCACAGGTTTCAGAAATATATTCCTTAGCTTCTATTTTGTCATATTCTTTTTTTTTTTATAGAATCAATAGATCTAGCACTTAATTTTCCTAAATAATTAAACTTTTAAAATTAATGCACAGAATTTGGCACGTCATTGCTTAGTCCTGAGGCCAATCACAAGAATTCTCTCTGATTGATACTGAAAGGACAAAATATATGGAAATATATGAAATACCATGGATAGACTAAACTCTGTTATAATAAGTCAGATTGAATGTTTAAATTGAATATCCTTGCTTAGAGTGTTTTTGGATCAATTTAAGAGAAGTCCTGCATAAATGAAAAATAAAAAATAAAAATAAGGTTAGCCAATACTTTCTACCTTGAAAGCTGTAAAAAAGATAATAATGTTATCATTACTATATTTATTTTTATTACTATTATGGATATTTACATTTGTTTCTGTTCATTCATTTCCCAGCAGGTGTCTCTATACTGCAGCTTTACTGAAAAAAAGAATGAGGAAGCAGGCTAATTGCATAAAGATATTTTTTTAAAAAATGATGAAAAAATAGGTAGAGTAAAGCTTACTATGACATCACACAGTACAAAAGAGAGGGGGGAAAAAAGCCTGTAAAGAGAGTTGTGTTATAAGCTTTTTGAGTACAATTATCACACGTGTAGAGAACCAGAATGGGCTTATTAAATATTGATTCCAAGAGAAGAGGAAAATGTTAAAAAAGTACACTGAGTTTTGTACACGGTACAAAACTAAATCCTGAATTTTCTGTAAGAACAGGGAAGAACAGTAACCTTTCCTATTTCCACATATATAAATATATAACCTGTCTAACAGTTGCTGGAATTTATCTTCATCAGCAGCTAGAGTGAAAATATTGAAGTCTCACAAAGAAAATGTTGCAACCTTTGCTGGGAACATAAATGTGGAGGTTAATGAAGACTGCAGGGGTTTGGAAGAGTTGAGGGAATAAAAGCAAAAGCAGTAAGAGAAAATTATGGTTATGAATAAGAATTCCAGTTTGTCTTAGCTCGGGGCAGACCAAAGTAACTTTGTTTCATTTGCAACCAGATGAAAAAAAATTAACATTTTATCACTTAATTGGCAACATGTAATCTTTTTAGCCAAATAAAATTTATGCTTTGATAGATTCCAGTTGTATTTCTACGCTGATCTAAGTGGAATGAAAAATCCTGACTTACCATATAAAAGGACTAGAAATCTGCTTAACATTTTATTTTAATTGCAGATTTCATGGACCAGAACACTCTGAGATGAATATAACTGACGATGCTGAGAAATATCTGGAATTCCATATATGATTCACAATCTAGATTAAAAACCTCTACAAAGTTGCATTTCAAACTCTTACTGTTCACAGAAACGGTGTTTCAAGCAAGTAAAAGCTGATACTCCTCAGTTTATCCATTAATCAATACTTCACTATTTCATAAGAGCTCAATGAGCCGTAAAAAGGAGCAACATGACAAGTTTTATTGATTGTCTCATAAAAAAATGGCAAAGAAGTGACAGATGACAGACCCAGTTAGACCTTTTCAGCAAGCAGTTACAGTACTCATGGTGCATTAATTACAACTATTTCTATTTTTGGCACAGGAACAGGAAGTGATATAATACCACGTGTCATTTGCATCAAATTTATTTCTCATATTAAAACCTCCAGAAAATGATTGTAGTTTGAAAAAAACCTGCAATTAAATAGGATTATACTATTGCAGCTGAAATGAGACTCTGCTTTAGAGTTCTAGTCAAAAAATGTCGTTTCTTCTGCAACCTCATGTACAAGGTATTGCATGGTATTTATTTTCCTGGCCTCTGTGTTTTTTATTTATGGACTCCCTCTGTTCTTCAGTATTATTTATAAGGATTCTCTCAAATCCCAATGCATGCTTAAACATGAAGTTATTCAACAGTCTTTGGCCATAAATCATTGTGCTGTTGTTAGGACTTTTCTGCCACATTAATTCTTAAACTTAAAACATAAAACAGGGAGTGGAACATGGGAAGATAGTGACTCACAGAAGACCTTTACCTCATAGTGCTGTCAAAATCCAAAAGTTTAAAAGTCGTGCTGGAGAGACAACATTCTGCAATAAGAAGAAAGCTGTCACAGAGGAGAAGTTTAAGGGATTCAGCCTAAAGCTGTAAAACAGGCTTTGGAAACTTATCTCTAAATTTCTTTTACGTTATTTCCTGTATGAACCTTTGCTGTGCCTTCAAAGTCTCTACTAAATTATACCTCTCGTTGCTGCTTCATTACTCTTCTGCATATTTTTGCAGCATTCTGCCCCACTAAGGAATGCTGCCTTGTTCACTATTGCCTGTTCTAATTTATAGAACATGAAGCTTGTACATGAGAAAAGTGTTGCAGTTAAATGTTTACAGATGTTTAGTTTGTTGATTCTGCAGTGAGAAACCCTTCATTCTTTCAAGTTTCCTAAAGGCAAGTGAAACAAGACTGATCTTATTTTCAGTTCATTTAAAGAAAAGAACTTACTGAGTTCTTTTTTTGGTTCTTTGGTGTAAGAAAAAAATACTTAAATCTTAAAGGAGGAGGGAAAAAATCCTTGAGCTTCCTCTAGTTCCTTCTCTGTTTAGTACTTCTTGCAGGACATTGGCAGTGGGAAGATGGCAAAGAAAATCTTTTCTTTCAGACAACAGTGGCCTAGACTGAATAATGATGAATGAATATGTGTGACTTGTAATCAAAGGTGGGAAATACTGAAAGGGTCCTGACTTCAGATGTTGCTGTAGCAATATTTTTTTTTCCTAAAGGTATTGATAGGGCTACTGGACTTTAAAAAAAGTATTTACTAGTTGCTTGGCTGGACAGAAGGTTTAAATGTTTTAGACTTCATATATGATAAAAACTTCAATCTTTCTCACAGTTATCTATCCAGGCCATACTGTATTGCTCTTAGTTGATATCCATGTGAAAAAAATCTTTTCAGTCTTAGGTAGGAGTGATGGTTTAAGTCCTAATAGCAGTTTTTTATTAAACAAATGGATTTATTTTCTTTTTCCTCTAATGACATCTGTAATAGCTACTGTTCATTGATAAAAGTAGTTAGTACTAGTCAAAGCAACAAGGCTATTTCAAGATAAGTCAAAGAAAAGCTGTTGTTGTGAACTATATTACATAGTGAATTTTATTATACTGAGCATTAACTTACCAAAAATGACTTATTTTTTGAGTTGTAGTCTGAAAATTTTACTTTTGCTGTGTACTGAATAAAAAGTCTAGTGTTTCTATCTTTGGTTACAGCAATATCATCCCAAGCCGGCACTAAGGAGTATGCATGCCAAGTACATGCTCAAGTTCAATATGTGCTGGAGTGCTTTTCTGAATCAGAGTCATAATTGCAGCAATTTATTTAGATCATAATGTGGTTCCTTAAGGAAGAGCAAATCCCACAATTAAGGTCATTTAATAAGGCAACATTTCTTTTTTTAGAATCTTATTTTCATGACAGATTTTATTTCTGCTCTTTTTTATATTCTAGCACATGTAAGTCTATGCAAGAGTACACAACATAAATATTAGGTTGTAAACTCTATTAAAATGGCAGTGGTTTTGCCGTCATTGCTGCATAAATGTCCCTTGCCACTACTAAGTGAATGTATCACAGTCTTTGGAAGTGTGACCTGCCTGGAAGTTAGCCAGTGAGCAGTTAAAATTAACACTTTTCAGCGCTAACATCCTGAGTCTAGCCAAGTTTTTAAATATATCATCTACAAGAGTACACAAAGTCAACCAGAGGTACTGAGTATCATGATACTGTATATGGAGTAGAGAAGGAATGTGGGATGGGGTGACTGTCTGGCAGTACTTTCAGTCTCAAGCGATCTACCTTCTGGGATTTTTTCTCATGAGTATTCATTTCCTTTTGTCTTTGTTACTGTGTCAGTGATTGAGCTACTGCACATCCATTTACCAGAACACATAATCTTGTGGGTGAGCAAGCGGCATTGATGACACAGTGACAATTTCAAATGCATGCTAAGGAGCAGGCTAGGTGCAACATAACACCAAATCATTACAGAAACTAACAAACCTAATCAGGCACTTTTCAGAATAGCTTATCATTCTCAATGATCGGCCCTGGTTGGCAAAAATCCTGCATCTAAGTGGCAATGCACTTCAGTTTGTTAGAAAACCAAGGGGAAATGAAAAATGCCAGAGTAAAGAACAATTTTTTGTCATTGCATCATTTATTAGACAGAATGCTTGGTAACTATTTGTGAGGAAGGTTGTTTCTGTTGTTGGTGTGGGTGGTGTTTTTTTGGTTGGTTGTTTGTCTTATTTTTTTAATAAAACAAAGGAATGAACTATGAAAATTATGTTGAATGTAGAACTGTAAGGCACTTTTATTTTTTTATTTTACCATAACTTGTGTACTTCGTAGCTGGATCACTTCACATATTTATCACAAAACCTTAAGCTAGGGAAAGGGTAAGACAATCTGTGTAGCACATGCACAGAACTGAAAATTACAGATCAGACTGGTGACAAAGTGTTGGCTATAGAGTGACATTTTCTAGAACTAGAATGTTTCTTGATATTTCTTTTTCCTTTGATTCCTTCTGAAACTCATTCAAAATAGGTCATTAAACTTTTTTAAGGATTTTCCAAAGAAATGTAATCTTTTTTGTGGGTTAAGTACACTAGCAGTGCCTTTTTAATGTTGAATGCACTTGTTCAAACTGCCTAGTCACAACAGACTGGTAAAACCAAGTGACTGGGAAGTTGCGTAACGGAAGCTGTTAAGATGAAAGATTATTGTAACCCTTTATATGTTTTTATTGTATATGGGAAGTGAGAGCAAGGCTTGGCTACTGGATGTAACAGGAGCAAATTGGAGAAGTGAGAGCTGAATGTCAGTGTTTGTAGGATGGGAAATATGAGGAGAGGGTCAGACTGGAGTAGAGTTTATCTTAAGTATCACATCTTTGAAAAACAACACTTTGAAGTGTTTTCTCTAAATCTTTCAAAGCGATGGAGACTGAAAAAAAAAAAAAAAAAAAGCAAGAGCTGACTAGAGTGTAAGTACCAGGAGGATAAGCCAGCTGCAAGATAAAACTCTCTTTGTAGCAACTACTAGTGAATCTTTTAAAATCTAGCTGAATAGACAGGAGGCACAACAACTGAACTGTTAAATGTACAACATATACCGCTGTTCAAGAACCACTCCCATGTGCTGGTAATGAGAAATGATGACTGTTCTGTGATCTTTATGTATGGAACTATTAACAAAATATTTGAGAATATTTATTAATAAAACAACAAATGTTTTTTAAATTGTGTCAGCAGGGATCAATTTATCAGCTACTGAAATGCAGTTGTTACAGTGAAACCGAGTAACTCTTCTTTTATACATAGCTAGAGACAGGAATGGTATAGAGAGTTTGAACCACAGGGGGCTTTAGTCAAAGGGAGTGCAGTTACTTAGGGGACTGGGACAAACAAAAATGAAAACCTAAAGGTCTGCCTAGCAATAACTGAACCCAATAGCCATTATCAGGATTCTTTATAAAGAAAAGTTGTTAGAACTAGAAACAGAGAATAACACTATAAACCCAGAAACAATTAGTATCTAAGTCTAAAATTTAAGCATGTTTTAAAAGCTGAGGTTTGAAACTTGATTTCCAAGACATTATTTAGCCATCTTAGTTTACTTTCTCATAATAACTGTCCTTCCCTATTTGCCGTCTCCTTTCTCCTCTTCAAGTTCATTGAGATATGGCATGCACCTGCAAATCGTGTCACATATTTAATGAATTTATCCTCATTTTTCTCTGAAAAAAAAATTATTATTTGCAGAAACTTGAGTGGAACTTTCTGTCTGTGCTTTAACACACAAACTTTTTCAGCTGTTGCATGCATTTCAACCCTTACACATTTCCTGGGAAGTATAGATTTCCTGGTCATTAAAAACTAATTTATTTGAAACTATCTTAAAGATCTGATTTATAAGCTGACCCTGATGCTTATAAGAAATCAAGTAAGAAGGCTAATGTAGAAAGAAAACTTTCTGTTGAAAAGGTATTTTTCTGCTTGTATGTGTGTGCGTGCTTCAAATAGTACTTTGACAGCTTTGCGGAGGTGGAAGAGCTTGAGCAAACTGTGAAAGATAATCTGATGTATTTACAGTGAACAGGCTGGAACAATACCAATGATCAAGAAAAGATAAGAGGAATGCTCAGCATGAGATTTGGTGGGATAATAAGTTTTTTGATCTTTGAAAAAATGGAAGAGATTATAAAAGAAAAAGGAGTTGAAGCTTATGGTATAGAAAGAATGTTTATAGTAAAATATGTGCTCTTCAATTCTCTATGCCTAAAATAGAACAAAGAGTTTTTCCAGAGTCATTTTATTCTTTTCTTACTTGTACTATCTCTGTTTTGCAAACAGCAAAGTGAACAGTTTGTCTCTGCAATATGATAGACTCTAGCTTACAGTGTGTCTTGCGAGTTATTTAGATAAATTCTTGGGCTACACTTATTACAGAATGGTGTTTAAGAAGTGCTGTAGTTTAATGTAGGTTCACCAGAGCCAGTATTCAATTAAAAAAATGTTCTTTATAGCATCAATTGATGGAGTCTGTATCTTTTCTTAGCTGTAAAATCTGGGCAATACCAAGACAATAAAGTAGGGACATGTAGGTGATCTCTTCTGTCTTGAATAGGAGTAATAGGTGTTTGTCATTTCAATGCATCACAGCTCTTGGATTAGTACTTTTTGATGATACTAAGTTAGTGTTGGAAAGACAAGTCTCAATAATAACCACATGTTCGTCTTTTATTATTTAAGTTTGAGGTAGTGGATGAAATGTTTTAATACGCTTCAACAAGCAGCCCCTAAAAATCAGTAACCAAAGATAACAGTCTAATATCATTCATCTTACAGAATGTTTTAAAAGCTTAGAAAAGTCTTTGAGAAGATAAGAATGTGAATATTGCGAAGATGGAAAAAAAAAGACTTTTCTCAAGAAACTATGCTGATTATCAGAATAATTTATCTTTCTTGGAATTGATGTCATTTTTTTTTTCTTACTTTCTGATGACATGTAGTTTATTGGGTTTTTATTTGTCTCTTTAACCTTAGAAAAATTTCATGTAGCTATTTCAATCCGTTGTTTTCAGAATGAGGAATATTGGCTAAACATGTGAATGATGTAAAAACCCTCCAAAATTAAATTATTAAAATTATTAAAGTGTGAGTCTATCAAGAATTATGAAAAATGACTCTATTCTATCAAACACCTTAGTCTACTAAATCAAAGATCTACCAGATATCTATGGTCTATCAATTGCCTTTGCAATTTAGTCTCTCTATTGACTGAGAATTAACATGAAGTAATTTTCTACTAAGGTCTTTGGAATAACAGTCCTACAAATAATCTAATGATTCAAGATTATTCCACTTTTCCAACTATCATCATATATCTTTCAACTCTGTGGTTTCACACTAAAAAGCACACTTGTTTTTCTGGTTGTTTATCTGCTTTCTTGTCCTTTGTCTCTCCTATTTTCTATTTTTCTTTGTATTCTTTTCTCATACTTTTCTTTGGCTAGCTTCCTGGGCTTTAGCTTGAAGTACTACAGCTTGAATTCCATTGTGTAGCTCATTTTTCTTCCATTCTAGACTTTGTATCTCATACATAGTTCATCTTGAGTTTTCTGTCTTGGATTTATTTTCAGTTTGGCAAAGTTAAGATTGTGGCTGTTCTTGATATGACTGTTCAGTGTGCTTTTACATTTGTTTGAATATAATCTATCTGATTTTCTGATTCACCATCTGTTGAGTTTGTTTGTTAGGTATCATGAAGTTGGAAAGAACTAGGCTGTTCACTAAACACAAATCAATGACGTTCTCATCATTTTGATGATCATTTCCTTCAAATACTTTCCCACTGTTCTATCCAATTCTACATTACAGAATTCTAAACTGGCATTTTCAAGAGGTAAATCATGTTTTCGTAGTCTTTCAAACAAGTAAGGGCGGAAATGTGGAAAACACCTTTGTTCCTTCTGGTTATGTTTCTGCGTGAGGGATTAGCATGGCTCAGTTGACATCCTTTACTACCTGTTGTTGAGTTTGGAATATATACTGTATTGGTTGATCAAAACTGATGAGAGGCTAGGAGAATGACAACGTGAATGCAACAGTCTTGAAGATCTTTTTGTCGTCAGTGAAGCATATATAGATAAAATGGAGATACTTGAAATATATTCTCTCTGCATCATCCATTCATTATCACTGATGGCCTGGATTCCTATCTGTAATTGTTTAATGCACTTTCCTACTGAAAACATCAGTATTTTGAGGAATCTGGTTTTTAGAGGTTTTTTTTTTATTTGATTTATTTGGTTTGAGGCTCTTTGGTTTGGTTGTTTTGTTTTGTTTTCTTTCTGGAGCTTTAGTATAGGGTGGGGATTGATTAGATTCTTGTGAGTTACTAAAATGTTACAAAAATGGTGATTTATTCTCTCACATGTAGCTAGAAAAATTTTTACAAGTGAAGTGTTCACTTCACATTTACATGCATTTACATTTATCCACGCTTAGGAAAGTAGTTATGCAAAGTAATCCCAAGAGAAAAGCAATTATTCTGTAATATTGTTATATGTTGTTGTAAAATAGTTGTGTGTTTAAAATATTTTGAAGTTTTCAACAGTATTGTTTATGTGCTCATTCAAAAGAGTATAAAAGTTTATACTACTTGTACATATCTTATTTCTGTTTCAGAAGAAGGCACTTGAAAGTCCACTGACATTTCTTTCATAAATTTGTAATAGTTTTCTCACAACTGTTGTTGCTTTCAACTTAGCTGAATGTCAGTGAGAGTGTGGGCAATAAATTTGTTGAATTCTAATAGATACAGTTTGAGACTGCAGTGTCATTCCCTCAGGAGGGTGTACTTAATGCAGTGGCCCTGCCTTCTTGTGGCATGGACTCTTCAGTTAAAGAGCAGTGCCCCCAGAAGTGTCTACTAATCAAGTTCCACAGTGCCAAATGCTGAAATAAAGCTTTGGAGATTTCTTGAATGCAGTTTCTGAAGATGAGCAAAAGTTGAAGTCATCATCCACTGTGTCCACAGAGACACAGAAAACCACTTTGAGCTATGATGGCCTCTAGTTCAAGAGAAATAATCATAAGAGAGAGAAGTAGATTTTTGTACCCTTTGCCAGAGGATGCTCATTTTGTGCTTCTTCAGTTTTAAGACATGCTAAATTAGAGTATAAAACATTCAGCACATAATATCACACTATTTTCATAGAATTCATTAAGACAAGTTACTAATGAACAGGAGCAAAGAACCAATGAAGAGGATGCTACAAAAAAAAAAAAAAAAAAAAGGAAGACCTAAGAACCTGGTCAGAAACTGTAAGCATAACACCAACAGCCACCAGAAGTCAAAGCCAAGTGGTGAAAGGGTCACTAAATATTTTTAATAAGGCTTTATTAGAAATGCTATCAGTTACATACTATTTGGTCCACTATGCAGCAGAAACACAAGAGGGATAATATGAACTGCCTTATTTATAATACAACAAACCACAATACCTCCAGGGTATATATCATCCAAACAATTCTATTTTGTCACTCATTACTACATTTTCTGAATGTCAGCACCTTGTTGCCTTACCAGCTAGATTGGTACAAAAGATCTTGCTATTAATATAAGTCAATCATCCTCAGAGCTGTAGACCTGGCTCCCTGAGATCCTCATTTCTGCTGAAGGAGTCCAATCCTGCTCAAGTCAAAGCTAATTTCTTCAACAATAACCCTTTCCACAGGTCACTGACTCTTTTACAGTGCTAAACATCACAAAATTACATTTAAGAGACATAATATAAAATATTGTATACATTTAGTGGTTTAAAATTGCAATACATACTTAAAGGTAAATGTCTTTTTCAGAAGTCACATACTGAATTTGGCTTTGGAATTTTTGTGTGAAAACTCTTCAGTTTTGCCAAAATAACACTGAAATAAATCTTAATTCAGATCTATACAACAAATACCACCTTATGTTTTATGTTATTTACAGCCATTGCAGTCCTAAAGGGAACTTAATGAAATGTAGTCATAATTAAGAAAGAGTTATATTTTCTTCTGAGAACACAACTTGTCCTGCATTCACTAAAAAGTCAGGATTCAAAGAACATATAGCAAATATATTTTCAAGTTCTGTTTTTTATGTTACTGCTTAAATGATACAGAATAGTGTGTATACAGGATAAAGCAAACTAGTATTCCTAATGGTAAATGGTATTCAATTTTAAACATGTACACATTGTATTTGATCAGCTTTGTGAGTTGGATATATATGAAAAATCATTAAATTTTAAATATTAAACCTATCAAAGGAATTTCAGGTCAACTTAGCCACTTAAATCTCTTAATTCCAAAAATGTGTCCGAGGAAGCAAATCAGTATCTATTTCTCATACAACTCATTTAACCTCAGCAGATTCATCCTTTTTCTCTTATTTAGTTCACCTACAAAAAGTTGTACACTTGTATCTTCAATATCTTAAGTTAATAATTATGTTTAGGGCTTGTTTTTAACATTTTTGTTTATTAGCTATTGTGGTTTACACTAATCACGTCTTTATTCTAGAATATTTTGACAAAAGTAACCACTACAGCTAGACAGTACTGGAGATCCTACTGAGACCTAAATTTTTCAGGAGTTGAAATGACTTATGACAAAGCATCAGGTAACCATGATGTGAGAATTTTAGAACTACAAGTCCTTGTACAACAGACTGAGAAAAACAATACAAGGCTTACCTAGGATTTACTGAGAGTTTGAAGACTTTTTAAGGTTTTTCCTTCAGTCACAGAAAAACGTATGTATGCACGACTGATCCAAGCTGTACAAAGTACAGTCAGAGCCCTGTCTGACTCATTTAATTGCCTCTGTGCCAAAGCCCCAGTGAAGGACTGTCTGTCTCCTGTCTTAATAATTAAAGTTCAATGCCACACACAGTATGAAGAACTTCCCATGTGTGTATAAAATTCACCATCTAAAGTATCTGAGTGTGTAATTCTACAGATTTTTTCTACGAGCATTAGTTCAGATAAGACTTGACTTCTGGAATGATCTGAGATAAGGTGACACAAAAAAAGAGGATAAAGACACTGAAGTGTCCAAAGCTGTATAGTATTATTTATATAATTAGCCACAAAACAAAGACCATAAAATCCTACAGATGACACAAATAATTATTTGTAATTCAGAGCTGAATGAATGTGATGTAGTTGCAGAAAGCAAGACACTATGTAAGAATATAAGAGGCCTTGGAGAATACAGATAAAAGATGACACCCAAATAATAAGGGCCTGATTCAATCCACTGAAGTCAAAGGAGGCTTTGGGCTGAGGCTTTGGGCTAAGTCCTAAGAGAAAAGAAAACCAGTAGCTTTAAAATAAAAAAATCCATACTTTCTATTCTGCAATATATGTTGCCACCATATATTTTGTAACTTAATGATAAGATATTAATTCTAATCTTCAGATACTCTACTTTTAATTGAATAATTAATAATCTGAAGTAGTGTCACAGCCAAGAAATTACTGAGACAAAGAATGCAGCATTCTTCATTGAATCAAACTTTAGCTGGAATTCAGATCTCTGTACTTTTATCATCAGTTTGAGATTCTTATCTTTCCCACTGTTTAACTAACTGTGTGGTTTGGACAGCAGCAATTAGATGATACTCAGGGGTTGTAGGTGATATTATTTTGAGTATTTTGAGGTACCCGGAAAAAAGACTTTAGTAAAAGATAGAGACACATGAATTTTTTTTTTCTTTGAATATACAGCTGTTTGGATATAGAAGAAAAACAAGGGGAAGAATATTTCTTTTTCTTCTTCCCCCAGACAGTGACAAGTCTTCGATTCCTAAGTTTTTTCAAACTAAAGAAATTGTTCTGTTATGCCTTTGAGATAATCTATAGAAAGGACACATTTCACAGAATAGATCTGCTTGCTAGATGAAAACGAGGGTTTTCTATTATTATTTTCCTTACGAGGACACCTTAAATATGGAGAAAAAAAAAAAAGATCAAAGAAAATTTCCTGGAAGAAGCTGTGAAGCTACCTCAGCAGAAAGCTTGTCTAGATGCAGGGAAAATGTTTGTATGGATTCTCTCATTTATCATTAAGTACTGCAACTAGCATTACCTTACTGGTTTGATAAATGTATATATTTTCTGTCACTGTAGAAAGTTGCTCCTCTACTCCAACCTAGTGAGGCCACATCAGGCATATTGTGTCCAGTTTTGGGCTCCACAGTTCAAAAGAGACAGGTTACTACTGGAGAGGCTCCAGCGGAGGGCTTACGAAGGTGGTTAAGGGTCTACAGCATATCTCTCATGAAGAAAGACTGAGAGACCTGGAGCTGAGAAGGCTGAGAGGGGAATCTTATGAACATCTAAAGGGTGGGTGTCAAGAGGATGGGATCAGTCCCTTTTCAGTTGTGCCCGGTGATAGAAGGGGCAGTGGGCACAAACTAGAACACAGGAAGTACCATTTAAATATAATGATAAACTTCTTTCCCTTGAGGTTGTCCTAATTTGAGTCCGAACAAGGTATTCCATGCCATATACATCATATTCAGTCCCTGGAACTTTGACACCAAGCTTGGGCCTTAGAGACTCTTACCTAAGACCTAAGACCTGAGCAAGACAGGTGCATGAGTAAGCTATTGAGCACCTAGTTAACAGGCAATACAAAAAAGGAGACAGGCACAGTCTGAAAATCACTTGGGGTCTTCTGTGGCCCCTGATGCGATAACTGTGCCGACAGCAGAGGGAGCATTAAACTCATTGCCCACGGTAAAGTGTGGGGAGTGATACCCATGTTCCTATAATCCTTGTATGGGTAGGATGTGCTCATTAGCCTTCTGGCAGTCATCCTAGGACAAGGACAATTCTGATTCCAAACCCGGGCAGATGGAGCTCATTTAGCCCTGTAAGGCCTTCCATCTAAGAGAAGGACACTCTAATAAAACCTCCATCCTAAGGACTTCGCTGCCAGCGTCCAAGCTTGCTAGGCCCTGGCAGATGAAGCTTAGGACTAAAGGGTGGGTCCAGCTCTGCGCATGCTGTGTCTCACCTAAAAAATATCCATTGCACAGGCTGGAGGGTGCTATCCGCTATCCTCTTTTTATCAGCACGCTTGTAAAAGGTGCTGATGCAGAGCGTGGGTGGAGCCCTCCCTGGATGTTCGTTCGTGAAGCCTAGCCATACATACAGACAAAAAAGGAGAGCAGCTTTTGGCCTCCATCCTTCCTGAGGTTGAGCACCTGAGTCATCTGGGGTGGTAGACTGGTAACTCTCCTGGTGAGGATCAGGAGCCCAGCTCTGCTGTGGCAGGACTGTCTCTGTTCAGCCTTTATCTCAATTCAAGTGTTCCTCAATCCAGTTCCAGGATCCAGCCCCTGAGTCTGAGTCCCATCTGCTGGTGAGTTCTGCTGCAGCATCAGTGGTGACAGTGACACTGTTGCCATCAAGGGGAAGTTTGGGTGTGGTATTGGTTTTGTGTGTATCTGTCTATCTATTTCATTTTCTTGTTATTATTTTCATTAAAGTTTCACTTCCAATCCACAAGTCCATCTCTTTCTCTTAATTTCTCCTCTTCCTTCCTGAAGTAGGGGGGGAAAGGGGGTAATAGAGAATATCTGTCACTGGATTAGGTGTTGCCCGAACCCTAACCCTTGACATAGGGTGACAAAGCACTGGAACAGGCTGCCTGAAGAGGTTGTGGGTTCTATTCTGGAGACTTTCAAAACCCATCTGGGTGCATTCCTGTGCAACCTGCTCTAGGAGAACTAGTTTTATCAGGGGAGTTGACTAGGTGATCTCCAGGGGTCCCTTCCAACTCCTACTACTCTGTAATTCTGTGAGTCAGTATTAATTAGTACATAACTTCATCTGGCCATGTGTTGATGAAGAACTTTAGGGTCTGGGAGCTACAACAGGGAATTTCCAAGAGGAATATAAAATACTGTCTTTTCAGTTAATGTTATAAGGAATGCCATTTTTTAGCAGAAAATCACTATCTAGTTGTTACAAATATATATCGCTAAAATTCAGCATTTAATTTCATGTGTCTCCCAGACTTTGTTATGTAAGGGTATCGCCAACTTAGATATGTTTTTAACATACATTCTGTAATAAAAAATGCTCTCTTTGATCTTAAAAAAACCTCAAGGAAACCTTAGGGCGTAAGTTATTTTCATGAATAAGTCATAAAGTCCATGATTTTGCCATGTTTAATTCTTTAAAGTTTTAGCCTACTGTATTTCATACCATGCAGCTGAAGAAGTTCTGGATCAGCCAAAGTTGATACTTCGGCAAACTTTTGAAAGAAAAGAGTGTGTCACCCAGATAGCAAAAACTCTGCATTTCTGACTTGTAGCTGTGTCCATACTCAGTAGTGGTCCAGGAACATTCAATATAACCCACCCCCAAACTATTGCTTGATTTAGAAATGTATTTTCTGAAAATTTAACAAACTGATATTCACTACTGCGAATATTTCTTGCAGCACTAAGCACATATTATTGTCAACATGGGTTTATCTAACATTCCATGGGCACAATAGGTTAAATATTAATCTACTTGAACTAAAAGTAATCTGTATAGGGTCTGCCTTCTGCTTATATGTATTCAATAGGTGAGAGCAAGACATCAGGTACTATTGAATAGTGACAATGTGATTAGCACCAAGGTCAAATTTTCCAAGAGGGCAAAATGAAACAGATGAAATATCATTCTGAAGTCAGTGGTGCCTAAAAGCATAAGTCACTTTAAAAAAAATTGTCATCTCAAACCATGTGAGAATTTTATTTTTAGTTAGACTAAGGCAGAATTATAGATACAAAAGTGACTTTAAAAGGTCACTTAGCTCATTCTCCTGCCTTAAAGTCAGCTATGCTTATGACATTTCTGATGTCTTTGGCCTAATATTGAGAATTCAATGACAGAAATTCCATAATAATTGGTACATTAAAATAATTTATGGTAATTTTCTCCTTACTGTTTCTTCCTCTTAAATAATGTATCCTTGTCTACCATCCCAATTTTTCTGGGCTTGAAGGCTGTTGCTAAGAATTTCATGATATCCACACTTTTTATAATGTATAAACTGTCTGCAAAAACAGTGCATCTTAACTTATG
This sequence comes from Bucco capensis, assembly GCA_013396975.1. Lineage (NCBI taxonomy): Eukaryota > Metazoa > Chordata > Aves > Piciformes > Bucconidae > Bucco > Bucco capensis. Next base: position 29,643 of record VWZO01010270.1, read on the forward strand.
CATTTAAATTCATACTTAAATTGCAGACTCTTCAGCTGGACTGTATGCTTTCATTGACAACTTTTTTTTCTGTTCCTGTCCATGAATAATCTCAAACATAATAAGCAAGAACCTTACTGGATCTTGAGTTTTGAATCTACAGTAAAAGACATGAAAATGCATTTTAATTATATACCAGTGGAATATATCAGACTGTTCCTGTCTTCTGTGCAAGAAATACATCTGAAAACTTTGGAGTGCAAATAGCATTTCCTATAGAAAAATTTTCTGAATTATAGAAGTCTGAATTTTAATGATATTCAGACATTCTGATCCTGATAGAGATAGAGCAGATTTAGCAACAGCATCTAGACATTCACTGAAAAGGGTAATGGCTGACTGTCCAATCTATTTGAAAATCCCAAGAGGCAAATATTTCAAAACTGCTAATGTACTTTTCTATAACTAGATGCTTTGTATCTAGATTCTTCATGCTGATATCACTTTCAGAGCAAGTCATCACCAGACTGAAAACACAAACCATAGTTCAAAGTTTTGAGACCTTTCAAATATTGATGTTGGCAGAGCAGTATACTGGCCATTGTCTAAAGTGTTATAACTTAACATTGTGCAGTAACAAAGTGAATCGGAGTTTATCACTGATCTGTTGTCACAAAGGTTGCAAAGGAATTCTGAGAGAGAAAAAAACCCAAGATAAAAGGAAACTTTAGGAGCATATGTGAATAAATTACAATGTTATTTATACTTTCCAATAAAATACGCATTGATATAAATGTTTATATATAAATATTTCGGCTTTTTTTAACAAAAGCTTGGATGTATGACATGTGTATAATTTTTCAGCTACCATCAGTCAGTACAAACAAATTGATCTCAAAGTAATTGGGAATATTTATAATAATGTGCTACTTTACTGTGACAAATGGTTATCAGATACTTCTACTGCTAACAAAAGTTTTCCTTCCATTATCTCTCCTCCCCCCAGTTTATTTTCATTAGGAATAAGCTTCCCTAGAAGTCAGCGAGACAGAACTTATCATTCACACACATTAAAAAAAACTAATATAAAGATTATGTTAAACTTGCTTTAATCCTTGGGAAACAACTTAATTTATCCTAGGGAAGAACTATTAAAATCTTCTATAGTTTTAACTATATCCAGCTGGCTTTTCCTCAATATGCTGAACAACTTGCAGTTGTAGAGGATCAGATTTCACCAGTGCCTATATTAGTCATGAAGTTTTATCATTTTTTTGAGTCAGAATGTAAATCAGGTAATACACAAGTGAGCAAAACTCTTGCAAATCTCATTCTTGCAAAAGTAACACTGCTTTCAAGTTCATACTGAAGTACTCTTACAGTTAGCATACTTTTCTTCTCAGTGGTCAAGCATGATAGACATTACTTTATCACACTTCCAAAGATTGCAAAACAGATTCCAGTGGAACCTTTATAATCATATACAAATTATCAAAGTTATTCATATTCTGAATTGAAAATCAATTAATCACCTTCTATGATGGTTGCATTTCACCTGAGAAACGCTCCCCATTTGAACTGCAACAGGTGTATTTTTAAGAACAATGAACAGTAAAGTAACAGATGAATAAATAAATCAGCTTGAACACTGAAGAGAATAATGTGAAGAAAAAGATTAGAAAGAACTATTCAGATTTCTTATATTTGTCTTTCGTTGCTTCATTGATTACTGAATGAGGAAGCTGAAAGAATTTAAATGTATTCTTACTTTCTACTTACGTTATATAAACTATACACAACTCAGAGAGGTGATAACTGGGAAAGAGTGAAAAAGTAATTTTATTTATCATCCAGTTGTGTAGCAAACTATATGTAGTGTGTGATTTCAACCTGAGGAATGCAAACTGCACATAGTTACACTTATAGTGCATGATGTTGTGAAGAGTCTGCATCTCAGCATCTTTGTACAGCTTGCACAGTACTAGAGTCACTGGTTTTATGCCATAGGCAGAGATCTTCTGAAGCTGAAGTCTATTTGATGTTTATTCATCTGCTCTGAACAAAACTAGAAATAGATACACAAGTTCCACAGCACTTTGTGAAGAATCTTATTAAACCCATTTTTGAAAAAAGTTATCTAAGGTCTTGCTTTCCAGTGCTTACTCCTTTACAAGTATTTGCCATAAAATTATATGCATTTGTCTGTATGAATGAATTTGATATAGTCCAACTGATACAGTTGTGGTAATACAACCACAATGCTATTGCATGTAAATTAAATGTATAAAACACAATGAGACCTCTTATCATGCTATTCATGTTAATAAAGTCCTTTAGAATGCTTCCTGTATACATTCATGTCCACAAAGGAATCAGAGTAGATCTAAAAATAAAAAAATTGTGTAAATACTAATCAACTTTATCTGTAGTACTAAAAAAAAAAAACCAACCACAAAAAATAACACCATATTTTATGACTATTCTTAAAAGATTTACTGATAAGACTTTGATTCAACTGATTTCAGAGCTGAGTGAACCAATCATTTTATCTCATGTATAATGTAAGTCACAGAACATCATCCAGTGAAACTTGCATCAGCCTCACACTTTCTGTTTGCGCAACAGCATACGCATTTCTGATTTAAGTTTTTGAGAGTTATACTCTGGTTGTATATTTTTCTATAGTTTATCACTAATTAAAATAATTTTAAAAATAATTTATTCCATTGAAGCGACTTTTCTTGGCTTTCTGCCACATATGTAGAGGGATGTATTCCACCAGAGATTTGATGATTTTGGATTATCCTTACAGAGACTACAAGGAGTTAAAGAGCAATCACCTCCCCCTCACCACTGGCCCAAGTCTGTAGCCTGAACCCATTTCACCTGTTGAAACTCCTTACACCTCCTTCTCTGGATCCTAAACATGTCTCAACCTCACTGAGGTCCTCTGGATACTTAGTTCAACTTACTGATATTTTACAAAATTGTTCTCCACTGTCATACATACCAGCTTTGCCTGCTTTCTAGCTATTCATACTGTACAATGTCCTAGATATCTGCTGGGAAATTCACTGTATGTGGCTTCATCATATATATATATATAAATTGTTGTTATGATTTTTCTCATTGTGTGGATGAACCAGAAATTAATTACTAACAACTCTACTTCCTATAACCACTTGGCAAGAAATCATTCACTTTTTGAGGCATAAACTACATCTTCTGTATGCCAAATTGTTAGCATAGGCTTTAATAATTTTATTTTCTGTATGTTTTATAATGGATCTAGATGGGAGGTCTGGAATTAATTCCACCTAAATTTAGACTTCTAATAGTTGTCTGCTTGTAAATCGGTCTACAATGTTCCCACTAATAGTCAACTGAGAGACATAAACACCTTTGGAACTACTTTAATTGCATACCTTAAGGTGGGATGAACTATATTAAATAAATTCATATTCCTCTTGACAGATTTTAAAGGAAAACTACTCCCTGAGTTTAGATTCCATGATAGGTCTTTTTTCAGTTCATATCTAGGTGCTATCTTAATAGTATAACAGAGCCATCACTTTTTTCTCTCTGCAGCCCTCAGCATTGTAGTTTCTGAAAAGCTGACAATATCAACGTGCTTTATTTTCTTTAGCTCCTTGAGGAATGGTGNCGACTTTTCTTGGCTTTCTGCCACATATGTAGAGGGATGTATTCCACCAGAGATTTGATGATTTTGGATTATCCTTACAGACACTACAAGGAGTTAAAGAGCAATCACCTCCCCCTCACCACTGGCCCAAGTCTGTAGCCTGAACCCATTTCACCTGTTGAAACTCCTTACACCTCCTTCTCTGGATCCTAAACATGTCTCAACCTCACTGAGGTCCTCTGGATACTTAGTTCAACTTACTGATATTTTACAAAATTGTTCTCCACTGTCATACATACCAGCTTTGCCTGCTTTCTAGCTATTCATACTGTACAATGTCCTAGATATCTGCTGGGAAATTCACTGTATGTGGCTTCATCATATATATATATATAAATTGTTGTTATGATTTTTCTCATTGTGTGGATGAACCAGAAATTAATTACTAACAACTCTACTTCCTATAACCACTTGGCAAGAAATCACTCACTTTTTGAGGCATAAACTACATCTTCTGTATGCCAAATTGTTAGCATAGGCTTTAATAATTTTATTTTCTGTATGTTTTATAATGGATCTAGATGGGAGGTCTGGAATTAATTCCACCTAAATTTAGACTTCTAATAGTTGTCTGCTTGTAAATCGGTCTACAATGTTCCCACTAATAGTCAACTGAGAGACATAAACACCTTTGGAACTACTTTAATTGCATACCTTAAGGTGGGATGAACTATATTAAATAAATTCATATTCCTCTTGACAGATTTTAAAGGAAAACTACTCCCTGAGTTTAGATTCCATGATAGGTCTTTTTTCAGTTCATATCTAGGTGCTATCTTAATAGTATAACAGAGCCATCACTTTTTTCTCTCTGCAGCCCTCAGCATTGTAGTTTCTGAAAAGCTGACAATATCAACGTGCTTTATTTTCTTTAGCTCCTTGAGGAATGGTGAAACTGTAGCTCAGATAAGGAATTATACATCACAAATAGCTTGCTAAGTGATAGACATTTCTGTACAAGGGCAATACCAATTGACAATATTGTTTTAAGACTAATTAATGTCTTCACCCTTGCAATTGAAGTTACAGCTCTACAATTCTGTTTGTAATAGACTGGTTTTGCAACTTTAAAGATACAATTACAAAGATTTTTAGTACTCTTAAATGGAGTTCTTATAACTTATGCATGTATACTTTATTGAATAGGGTATTAAAAACAGCTTAGCCCGCCTTTCTAGGCAGAAAACTTATTCACACTGTATGATAAACTTACTTTTTGACATATTTCTACCTGTGATGCACCATTCCAATAGCATCCTGCAACAGTTAGAAAATATCAGCTGAAGAAAAATCATAAAAATCATACCTTTTTTTAAAGCGTCTTATTTAAGAATATAATTAAAGATTAATTCCTCAGCAGGCACAGTCTGAAAATCACTTGGGGTCTTCTGTGGCCCCTGGTGCGATAATTGTGCCGACAGCAGTGGGAGTATTAAGCTCATTGCCCATGGTAAAGTGTGGGGAGTGATACCCATGTTCCTATAATCCTTGTATGGGTAGGATGTGCTCATTAGCCTTCTGGCAGTCATCCTAGGAGAAGGACAACTCTGATTCCAAACCCGGGCAGATGGAGCTCGTTTAGCCCTGTAAGGCCTTCCATCTAAGAGAAGGACACTCTAATAAAACCTCCATCCTAAGGACTTCGCTGCCAGCGTCCAAGCTTGCTAGGCCCTGGCAGATGAAGCTTAGGACTAAAGGGTGGGTCCAGCTCTGCGCATGCTGTGTCTTACCTAAAAAATATCCATTGCACAGGCTGGAGGGTGCTATCTGCTATCCTCTTTTTATCAGCGTGCTTGGAAAAGGTGCTGATGCGGAGCGTGGGTGGAGCCCTTCCTGGATGTTCGTTTGTGAAGCCTAGCCATACGTACAAAGATTAATTCCAACAATCTTTTAGTTACAGTTTTAAGGCAGAGTAACATCAGAAATATTTCCCAAAGATTTGTCTACTGGGACCTTGCCACAGAACTTGGCATATTTTCATGTTGTGCCTGCTGTAAAACTTTTGCTTTAGCCTGTGGCAACTTTTTTTCCTAATTTTCAAGCTTTCTGCTGGATATAAGAATGCCGAATTAACATTATACTTATAGTTTATTAATGAGATTTAACATATTGTGAATGGGGGAAGGGGAATTAATGAATGGAAAAGACTGAAGAGAAACAGCTGCATCTTAAAAATACTTTCTTTTTAATATTTAATTTTTTATTATTGTGACCATATGTTTACAATTAGGTCATATGGAGTTCAGTCTTGTAAAGTTCCATTACTATTTCGAACTCTGCAACAATAATTGGCCTTTGGAAAAGCAAATTAGCACTTTCGTGCTGACCTAGGTTAAACTGGCTATTTAATACTGGAGTTAATTTGAATTATAATGTAAATACCAGGATAGCTCTAAATAACAAAATACATTAGGGCGTTTCTGAATATTAGGTTTGGTAAGTCTGGAGCTGATTTCCATTTATGAGTAGTTATAGGATTTGTTCCAAAATCATAATTTTGTAGTAGTTCTGTTTTTATATATAGCACACAAAATCATGCAGGATGAACTAAATCTAGAATGTTGCTGTTATTTTCTGAAGTACTGCTAATTTAGTTTTCATAAAATAGAAGCTGACCCATGAAGTCAATTTTGTGACTGACATCTGATTAACACAAAAAATAACCTTAAATCTAACAGTTGAATTTCTAATCTGGATATGAAGCAAGGATGCATAACTTCAGAAAGCATGGAGAATATTCTTTCTTTGCAGAGTGTAGAACATTCTTTCTATGCAGAATTAACCTGATTCTTGTCTTGAAAGTCAGCAAAACCATGATTTCCAATATATAGGATTTCACACTGTATATTGATGGATGTTTGTTTAGGGTAAATGTCAGGGGTTTGGTGTGCTCTTTTCCTAAAGTACATGGAATAGTAAGCCAAATAAAAATGTAGACTTAATAAAAAGACCAAAAATTTATTTGATGAGGAAGAATTTCAGTGTGTCTAACTGCAGATGATGAGAGCACAGATGTAGAAGCTGAGACTGAAGCAATCACAAAAGTGAATATTCTCTTAGAGAAGGCTGGACAGAATCACTCAAAAAACATACAAGATGCCAGGCACTAAAACACTTGTTGTATTTACCAAGACATTGAGAACCTCAAGGCACTGAGTCCCAAGCACCTTTTTGAGTGAGAATCATGGTTGGAAGAAAAAAGTGTAAAATCAAGATGAAGCAGCACTGCATATATTTTAGAAAATTGATATAAAATATGAAGGCAAGGGAAAATATCAGAAAGTAGCTTAAAAGCACCTCCCCTGACTTAGGAACCAAACCACTATTTTTAAAACAATGATATAATCTTTGATTATGTACCAAAATTATACCGGCATAATACTAATTCAATTGTTTTTCCACATCCTAGCTATAGCGTTAAAAACGTTCTTGCATTAGGATGGAATATATCAGTGTGGACATCACCACAATAAGATGAAACTCATACATATAATCAGTTCCAACAATGTCATTCATTCTGCTTGAGACAATATCACAGATCTGAATAAAAAGTTTCAAAACTGTACAAAATTAGTGTATTTGCCATGCTTCAGAACTGAGGGCTTGGCAGGTGCAGACACACAAGCTGGTTCTTCACAGACTATCTTAGAAACAGAAATTCTGCTGAATGTAGTACAGGTATATGCATTGCAAGTTTGACTGCAGACTCTGCTAAATAGATTTTCTTTGGAGAAACAAGTACAGTGCTTTTCCTACTACCTTCATTTCTAGGCTTAGAGTGCTATGAATCTTGACTTCCTGAACCACAGAAGGCATTGCATATAGAAAAAAAAGCATATAGAAATATTACTTACTAAGGCATGCAAGCCTTGGGAACAGAAATGTGCCATTTCTTACTAGAAAAATCCAGCTGGCAGGATTTTAAAACCATTTAAATTGAGATTATTCTAAAGTACATTTCACCTTCAAAACATTAAGATCTGCTAATCTTATGTGAAGACGCTGAATTCCACCATTGGAATCTACTTTTAGAGACTGAAAATCTGTATTTTTCCCATCAAGCCCTTAATCAAAAAATGGACATAAATAGCCAAATATATTATGCTTGACTGCTAAGTCCATAAATGTGGTGATCAGGCTACAAACTGCCTTTGGTTAAAAAAAGGGTGAACTTAATGCCTTAGCTTTCAAGCTCTCCATGACTCTTGACAGACAAAGCCTATTCTGAAGGTACTCCTGTGTGCTTTACAATATGCCTTATCAGAAAAGCACAATGAATAAAACAAATTAATTTTTCTGCTTATTATAACTTAGTTCAAGATATCCCAGACAGCAAGCTGAGAAATGGCTTGTATCTACCTGAAAAACCTTCTGTTCTGGTAGAATGTCTTGTGATGAACTAGCAAGACATCATGGCAAGTGTGTCTGCAGATCTGTTCATATGCATTTCTGCTCCCCTGTGAAGGCTTTTTAAAATGGGATCAGAATTATCAAAATCCAATATCTGTAATTTCAGGGCTTCTGAGAGTTCCAATGACCAAAGGAAACACCTTGTATTTTCTTTTTCTAACCAACAGAACAGAATTATCTCACCCTGTTCATGCAAGTACTGCTACTTCAGTTGTTTCACTGTTTCATGCTTGACTATAATCCTTAGTTACAACATCTTAGAAATACCATGTCTCAGAAATCGTGGTTGTAAAAATTATTCGGTAACATCACCAAACTTTCCTTGTTAATCTATTGTGTTTACCTTTTGAAGACAGGCTACCTTTCCATTTCCCATGCCAAGAGTGTGAAAGACAGTCTTTTCAATAGAACAGTTAACTTCCACACTTGTACTTTAAGGAGGTAAATCTACTGGCCAAGAAGTATCCTGAACTTGAATATTCTCTGTTGTACTAGTGATTAAATCTTACTGAAGATGCTAGCTAATAGGACATGTAACTTTTGAAGAACCACTGAAATGCCAAGTGTGGTATTGGTAGTCATGTTATCTATAGCAGACAATCAAAATAGTTCTAGTGGCTGTGAATTGCATTTCACTTAATTATCTTTTTTTGGGTAGGCTTTATAACATTCACTATTTCTTTTGCAACTGTCCATTTGAGACATTAAATGTGAGTACTAAAGTATAACTTGAAGGAAGTCAGGAGTTAACTCCAAGGCTATGCAAATTTTATTGTATATAAATTTTGTTACAAAGATTTGCTTTATTTACTACATTCATAAATTAAAATATAAAAATGTAGGGTTCTTTAATGTTGAATCTGTGCTTTTCATTAACAGCAACATTTGCATTTATATGTGATATCCTAAGACAGACATATTTGACTGGAGTAATCACAGACTCATTTATCCATGTGTATGATGCACATTTGGTAGGCATCACTGTCAGGATCTATAAAAACACCACCAGTTTGCAGTAGCAACAGACGGCACAGTAACTGACCATCATAGTTTACATATGTGCTCCCTGCTAATGACTAGATTCAGAAAATGTCTCATTGATGACTGAGATATGGCAATAATACTGTTATGTTCACTATCACTTGCTAGACTAAACGTGTCTCATGATTTGCTCCAGTGTGTGACTGACAAATAAACCTCTAAAATGGAGGGAAGCTCAAAGCGGGTGGGCAAGGATGATGTGCCAGTGAAGCTCAGGAAATAATTCAGGGTGTAACTGACCACCATTGTTGCAAATGACACAACTTTATCTCACCACAAAGAGGACCAGAGGGTGGCCTACAATTTCAATAGCTATCAACAGCTTAATGGATCAGCTCATGATGTAAAATTTCTCCCTGAGTCCATCCAGACAGCATGAATCTATCCCTGAGGTAGTCAGAACAGTATGGGGGGAATGAATTAGTGGTTCAATCACAAAATCTAAAATATCACAATCAGACAACTGTTTCAATTTAAAAATTGCAGTTTCTTCTGTATCTTAAACACTGCCAAGTCCCTGTTTGGGTTTCCAGTCTAAGCAAAATAGCTAAGTTTGGAAGTTCAGCAATGTTGTCAGTACCTTCTGGACCCATTGGGAAGCAGACCTACAATTTCCTACCGCAAGGCTTTCATTTAATGCTGCTCACACTATTGTCCAATCTATGAAAATAATAAATGCCCTCAGAAAAGCCTAATAAGAGATGTGCTTTCCTGGGTTTGTGGGATACCAGCTTCTCACCCCCACTATCCACTGTATATCAGTTCCACTGATCAAGTTTCTGAAGGACTGTGACGTGGCCTTGAGTGGTTCTTAGACTAGATCAGCTACCACTGTAACTCCTTCATAATTTTTTATGATGGTTTTGTTTACATTCAAGGCCATCAAAGCTGAGAGGAAGTGTGCTACTCAAATGTGCTAGCTCTTCTCTAAAGAGAGCATGCAGGGAAAAGGTAAGAGCACAGGCAGTGCTGTATGTGGACTGCTGGGCACACCAGGAATGTACAACAAGGTCAATACCTATCTTGACAATAGCTGAAAAGGAACTCTCTAAGCGCTCTTGTTTTTCCTGAAATCCTTTCATCTAAAGACAGTATTTTAGACAAATTAAATGTTCTTATTCAAAAGATTCTATTTGTGGGGCAGTTTTTGTTTTGTTTGGGTTTTGGTTTTTTTGGTCTTGTTTTGGTTTGGGTTTTGTTTTGAGTTTGGTTTGGTTGGTTTGTTTGTTTTACCCTGTCATCAACCTTACCTGAGCTGCCTTTCACTGCCTACTAACTCCTCTGCACAATTGTTACTGCACTTGCTTTTATACATCATTAGTACTTCCCACCTGGATTAGTTGCACCACAGGTGCTGAATTCAGAATATCTGCAAGAGCACACTGCTGAGTCCTGTACTGCTGGTTCTGCTCCTTAATCTTTTTCGCAAATTTCAAATATTCAATTTCCTTGTGATGAGTTGCAAACTTCCTCCCAGTTTCTTTATTGACTGTCCTTAACAGACTGCTCAAACTATTTGCAACATCACACAAAGCTGTACTTCAGCTGCCTTAAGTATCTTCTGTAGATTTAGTGTTATCCTTGGGGAATACAAACAATTTTCCTGGTTTTCACCCAGAAAGTCTTATAGGTTCATTTCCAGATGAGCTGTTTCTCTAAACTGTATTCTAGGCAAGAGAATGTTTCCCTGTCACTCTCTCTCTCATCCCCAATATCCTAACAAAAACATATTCCTTAAATTTCCAATTTTCCTGCTTCCACATGTGGCCAGATATTTAAACCTGTGTTCTAAGTCCAAGCCAAAAAAACGTACCATAGAGTATTAGCTGGAATTTTTATCTCATAGTCTTCCTCCTTTCAAAAATGCTGAGGTTTACACAAGCACATACAAAAAATAAACTCTTAAGAAAGCTGAACTGCAACAAGGAGCAAACTTTAGATGTATTGCATTGCATACAAATTCTATGCTTCTAAGTAGTTTTCTAATACATTAGAACCAATAAATGTAAAAAAAAAAATGTTGCTGAACACAAAACTTAAAAAACAAATGTTTATTGCCATAAATTGTAGTTACTGGCAGCAAAACAGCCAACTAGGATCCTGAGGATGCACTGCATTTGATTTTTATTACCCTAAAGATTGATTTTCACTGTTGATTTAGCATGAGAAAAAGCTAAAGATATGTATTTATGTTTTAATGGAAGTTTTTACCTAGTGAAGCTATACACAGAATTTTCTACATTGCTATTCTGTATATTTCAGTTTACATTTTATCTGACATAGAAGTGTAGATGTACAAATTACAGCATAAGATGCTCTTTTTTTGTGGTGTTTTTTTTTTGTTGTTGGTTTGTTTGTTTTTCTTTTAAAAAGTCAATTTTGCTAGCTCTGTTTAAAAAACCTTTGATCCTGAGTTTAATCAGATAGATCATTTCTTCACCACAGTGTAACGTGATGACCTTTTTCTTTAATAAGTGTTTTGTCAAAATTCTGATTGCTTTTTTGCAAAGATCAGCCTGAAGTATCATATATAATGCTAAACTATATTAATGAAAATTCTCGGGAGATTATAACTTTTCCTTCTGACAGCAGAAAGTGATATTTCAGCTTGACTGGCAGATCTTTATAACAGAAAAACCTTTCATTGCATAGCAATAATGGTACAAAGTTAATTTATTCTGATTCCTCTGTTCACTTTTTCAGATTTCTCTGTTTCCCCACACAGGGCCACATTGCCAGAGGTGAGGGGCTACAACTAAGTGAATTGTGCATAACTGTTTGTGCAAAACCTGCTTCTCTTCACTCCATATCCATGTGAACAGTGACTGTAGTTTGACACTGCTGTGCCCCTATCACAGGAACCCAGTAGGTTAATTTATGTGTTTTTAAAAATTGTATTTACATTTTATGGACCAACGCTCATTTAATTTCCTCTATCTTCCTTGTTGTTGTTTTTTTTTTCCCCACACAAACTTTAGAAAATTGACAATTATGCTTTACTATGCACTTAGATTATGGTAAGTGTACACAGGTTACTTTGGAAAGAACTGAAGTGCTTGACATTAAGTAATTTTCATTCTACCATATAAATGAAAATAATTAGGAATCTTTTGCACTCTCTAGTCTGGAGATGGTCATATGAAACAGAGAAGTCAGAAGTTTATTAAAATATACATTTAATCATATTTTTTAAGCAACCTTCAACCAAAAAAAAAAAAAGAATGAATTTTAAAAATAATTAGAATCTGTAATTAATCTGACTATATGCATTAGGAAATAGCAAATCTAAGGAGATGAAAAATAGACAACTAAGAAAACCTTTGTTTATTTTCTTCAGTATAAAGAACCAATTTGATAATATAATTCTATACTTAGTTCTGATTTTAATTCTTTACTGTTTCTAGAACATCAGAAAACATGTATGTTGTTTAAATTCTTTAATTAATTTTAAATTGAAATACATTTTCATCCATATATTTCCAGTGGGATAAAAAAGTATCTTCAACTGATTTTATAAAAGCCATTAAGTTCTAATCCTTTGGCAAAATTCTCTGTCCTTATGGCTCTATGCTGAGTTCTATAAATATATCAAAAAACTCCCTTCCTTGCATCCTAGCTGTGACACTGTATGACTTTGTGTGTTCCAGCTACCTTCTCTCTGTTGCCTCTTAATATATCAGTCATATATAGAAAAAGATAAGAGCATTGAACTGGCTGATAGAGCTTTTATGCCAATTCATTTGTACTGACAGTATTCATCTCAGAGCTACTAGATGTTGCTGATGCTCAGTAACAGGAGCAGTTCATTACCTCTGCTAGGGCTCCCGCTCTTTCAAGAGGAGGAAATAAACTGCATTAATCAAAGACTGATCATCTTTGGGTTTACTTCAAGACCTGATTCTTTCAAAAGTCTTTGATTCTTTGAATGGGGTCAGAGTGACATTTCAGTAATGGTTTTCCTTTCTTCCACTTGGCAGAACAGCTAGACTATCTTGTAATCAGGCTACAAAAAAAGGCAGGAAGAATCAAAGCAGCTTCTGACTTTTAGACAGCAAAATGGTTTACCTGAAAGCTCCTTAGGTATTTTATGAATGCCTTCTGTAAATATCCCTACAAGAGGTGGTAACTATGGGCTTCAATTCAAGTTCTATTTATTTCATAGGTTTGGGACTCAAGAGTAATTCTATAGAGGATCCTTGGGAGTAACTTCGCAGTGTCTAACTTTTAGATATTTTTCTTCTTTCTGTAGTCTTCATCATCAAATTTACTGCACTGCCTTCCTATACACATTGCAACGAGACCTATATGCATAAACTTGCAATTACAGAAGAACTGACTTGCAATTTTATGAAGCTAAGTAACTTTAACTCAAATAGACTTCTAAAAATGTTAACTAATTCAAATGGCATTCCTGCGATTCTCATCCTCCCCCTCCTCCCCCTCCTCCCTTCCCTCCCCCCTTCTCCCTCCCTACTTCCTCCTCCTCCTCATCATCATCATCATTTCAGGTTGCCTGGAGAAGTTGTGGTAGCCACATCCCTGGAAGTGTTCAAGGCCAGGTTGGATGGGGCTTTGAGCAACCTGATCTAGCAGAAGATACCCTGTTCATGGCAGGGCAGTTGGAAGTCGATGATCTTTAAGGTCACTTCCAACCCAAACCATCCTATGATTTTGTTATTACTCCTGTTACTATTATTTCACATTGTCATTCCAAGAAGACTATTGCCTGTTTGGCATAGTTTTTCCCCTTTCCACTTTAAGGAGCCATTGAATTCCAACATAAAAGAATCAGCCCTGTGCAAGCTGATGTATTTTATCTCATTTATTACTCAACACATAAGAGTGGGAACTTTTAGCCTAAAGCAAGGACTTTGACTTACAGTTCTTATTTAATACACATTATTGAACCAAGCCAATGTGTTACAGGTAACACAAGCAGGATAATTTATTTGTTAAATTAAACATTTGGAACTCTGTAACAGACTTGAGTCTTGTAAGGCCTAGCAGTTTTGTGGTTTTAGGTTCTGAACCACTTGCAGGTAATACTAGATTTGGGTGGGGGGGTGTCGTTTGTTTGTTCAGGGTTTTTTCTCTTTTTAACACACTTTAAATCTTAATTTTTTTTACCATATAACCAGGCTTTTGGCTGTGTTATGGTCCTCTCTTTCTGTTACATCTATAATACAGGCATCTTTAAGTATTAGATCATGCTATAGTTCCACACCATTTTTCTTCCTTTTTTTTTCCTATGTCCATTTTAAAGACATAGGAATCTCTAGGAAACTGAAATTTGGCATTTATTCTAGTTCACACAGCAATGAATCAAGACAGCTAATTCTGAATGCTCCCTTTATACAACACAGAAGGGCTATCTGAGGTTCTTCCTGACTCTACAACGTAATAAGTGGAATTAGCTAAATAATTAGGGTGCTTTGTTTTGTTTTTAGCTTTATTTTGCCCACCAGAATTTTTTTCAGATTCTTTGGTATCTGTCTAATTTATCAATATAGGAGTTAAACCCCTGAGATTTATGCATGCATTTTATCATTATTTCTAAATTAATTTTAAAACATGGGGCATACCATTAGAGAATGTGACTTTTTGAACACAATTGTTTTATTACTTTCCCTCTTTCTCTCACTTCCTCTGAGCTCTGATTTTAGAAACACTATGGCTAATACAGATATATTTACATTCATTAATTAATCCAAATATTTTAAGAACCTATCAGATGTTTTGCCTTTTTTTTTGGTTCCAATTAGATTTGTAGATGGCAGAAGGAAAAAAAAGGAACTTTGTGATTGTTGGTAAATAAAAAGCCCTGCTTGAATGCTTTTTAATAGAGTATCATCAACATGTAATTGAACTGAGTAATTGCTACATAAGAGAGTGGCTGTGAACCAGCCACTGCCCCAGGCAGCACTTTGTTGAGGAATGTCACTGCGACAAAAAGTGCTGGACATATAATGCATCATCAGCATTTGTGCTATAGGCACATCGTGTAGGTGGATGGGAATCACTGGGGTATGGTAAATGTAAATGTGTCAATGACATCTGAGTGGTATTAGATGGATAGGGGGCAAACAGAAAGACAAAGAAGGCAAAAGACAAAGTAGCCCAAAAATTGAGGAAAACAGCTTTTCCCACTAAATGGAAATTACCTTCATTGCTGCAGTGCACCACTGACTTTGACAGCTGAAGCAGCAGCAGAGAAAACTTGACAAAGATGTTGGTTATAGTGTTTTCTTTGCAGGCAGCTAAGTCTGTCTGTTTTTTCACTGGCAATATTAATCAATGTTCTTTCAAAAAAATTTGACTGAACAGAAGAGTATTTTCTTAAGGCTGTAAGATCTTATTTGCAAGCCCATATTTGTGCATGTGAATGCATGTCTGCATATGTCTATATTTTGTGGCATGAGAGTGAAAATAATTGTGCACTTTGCCTCACTGGACTAAAGGCTATGTTACTGAAAATATGAACAAATTCTGTAACAAATATTTATTTATAGTTATTTATATAGTTATTTATCATAACTTTCCCTTAATGGATACGGTATATAGAATCTAGAAGTTTACTTATTAGGCTTAATTTAGACTTAGATATTAACTTACTTCCTTGCTTCTCTGCATGGAATTGGATTTTCTCCTAAACCTTTATTTTTTATTTTCCTTCAATTTCTCACTGATGTATCAAAGATATCAAAACTGAGTACAACTTATGTAGTTATTAATATATTTACCTTAAAAAAACATGTGCACATATTCTGGATCTTCCCATTAGAACATGCTGCTTCTTATCTCTATTGCTTTCATGTTTCTTCATTTTGAAATACTAATGATTCTTTACGTTACCCAATGTTACATTTATTTGAGAATGGCCTTATAGTCCTCATACCAAAAAAATTAACATGTTGTGTTCACATTTAAGGTTTTCCTTTATATGAAAGAATTTGTCCTTATAATGTGGGTCTATGCTGGATGTTCTACTTAAACTGTCAGTCAGGGCATAATGATGTTTAGTGCCAGCTGCTTGCAGCAGGGCATGTTTAAAAGAACTGGCAGTGACAGCCTTGAGTAGTCTAAATTGTTGCTCCTGAATTGCTTTGAGCCACTCAGCATTATGACAAGTAACCTAAGCTGAGAATTTGTTTCATTACTTTTATAGAAGAAAAAGCTGAGCATAGGTGTTTACTCACAGCCTGGACACTGCTGACAGCAAATGTGAGCTAGAACACTTCCATACCATCACGTTTAATGTGGAGACGAAGAATTTCCAAAAGAGGGCCTGTGTGTCTAACTCCACCTGTAGAAAAAGTAAAATTCTTCAATTGCCTTAAGTACATGTATTGATTATAACTGAAGTCTGAGAGGCCAACATCATCCTGCTCAAATGCTGTGGCTGGACTAGGAGAGATTCATGTCCAACATGCTTGTCCGTCTATACTCCTGCCTGAAACTAATCACTCATTAGCACAGCAGAGTCTGTGCACTGGAATTAATAATTCACACAAGCCTCCTCTGCTGTGGAGCAATTTTAGCAGGAGGTTGTCTGCCTATGTGAGTTTTTACATATCTGTCAGCTAATCCAAAGATTCATGTAAGGCTGGGGTGTCAGGTGGGTATCTGATTCTCTCTGCAGACTTATGGATCTGTTAACCAGTGAATAAGTTGCAATCTTTTTTAAACCTACAGTAGTTAAAACTTGGGCTATTTACCTGTTTAATGAGTATCTGTAACATGTTTCTATAGTTTCTAATTGCAGCGAATTAGGCTCCATTTTAACAGGGTTAAGACAGCAAGTATCAGAGAACAAAAGTGGAAGGGAACAGCTTCTACTAGCAGATGAGGACTGCAGTGTTTTTGACGTGTAGCCTGGCTGTCAGGGATCAAATTGACACGTACTGAGCTGCCGGGGTGGTTCACTATTGCCAGCTGAAAGCTTTGAGAGGCCTTTCCTTTTACTGAGAGGCTTTCCCATTTTGCAAAATGCTACCTTCTCACTGAGAATGTGTGTTGGGCATAAGCTGACATACTTCAGCTGGCTCCAATTACTGTAACCAGAGGCAACGCCGTCAAAATAGCATCCTATGTACTTCCTGCTTAAATATCTGTTCACTATTATGTAGACCTTGCAGCAACATCCAGAAGTTTTATTTCTCAGATGAGGTCAGTCTGGGTTAGTAATCTCAGCTAAATTATATCCAGAAATAAAGATGAAGGAACTTGCTTCCCCATGAACAGCTAAAAAAAAATATTAAATACATTTATATATATAGACATAGAGAAATCCAGAAGCTAAACTTTAATGCTTGAAATTGATAAAAAAATAGCATACAATTAATTGGGTTTGGATGTTCTTTGTAATTATTTTTGTTTGTTTTAAGTTGAATGTACCGTCTTTCTGGGAGAAAAAGGCTTAATTTGGGGTGCCTGCAAGAACCTTACCAAAAACACTTAATGATGCAGTCCACGTTTTAGAGCTTCTGCCTGTCATATATACAAGATACAGGCTTCCATAAACTAGATATCTTACTTCTCTGTGTGAGATGGAAGCTCCATAATCCGAAGATCTGGATGAACTCTGGGTTTGCTGGAGGAAAGATTTTGCATCCTCCAAATGAGCTCCTGAAGATAATATTTTGAGCTATGGCTTTCCTGCTTGTCCTGCTCAACACTGTCTGTTGTAACAATCTCAATCTGCCAATAATCAGGAAGGGAAAGAATGGGAATTAGAAGAATATTTCCTTGTCTGACTATTGTCCTTGCCATATAATACAACTAATGGATTTATTTCTCCTTGCACAAAAGGACTTGAAAGGACTTGAAAGCTAAGTTAGAAAAATTCTTAAAGAAAAGTTTGTAGGAAAACTGCTGGAGACAGAGTTGTGTAGATGACAGATGTAATAAACTGAATGGAATGGATATGAAGGAATATTAACTGGCAAAAATGGATGAAGTAATGGTTTATGCACAAATCTCCAGAGACAATTTTAACTAGATGATGATCTAGATGAGACAATTAAGCTAAGAAGAAAGGAGAGCAGTTTGAAACAGAGCTTTTGTAAGTCTTGGGATTGTGAACAGAAGATAAGGAAAAAAAAAGGTGTAAAGATACAAAGAATTTAAGGCTACTATAAAATATTCAAATGCTAAAGGTTAAAGGATTAATTTTGGAGTTCATTCATATGTTTGACCAGCACAAATAAGGAAACATAAAATAATTTGGGCAGAAAAATAACAATAATATTGGAGTACTAAATTGGGAAAAGTAACTGAATATAGATTTGGGAGTCATAAATGTGAGAAGATGAATGAAAGAATATAAGAAAAATAAGATTTTGGAGGCTGTAATATAGCTGAATCAGCTACAAAAGGATTCTATGGAATTATTAGAAACAAAAATAAATGGAGGGACTTGCTAAGGTCATACATTCATAGGGAAATAAGCCAAAACTCATGGAACAATTTGACAAGAAATTGAATGGAGATGTGTGGAAGTGGGCTGTGATGATATAAAGAAAATCTAGAGAACAACTCAGCAGAAGTCAGAAAAACAAATTAATAGCTTTTAAAGAAAAAAAGGAACCAGAAAAAGATACCAGTTTCATAGATTTTGAGGTAATAAAAGACCACTTATTCTGCTAATTTAAGACATTAATGTTATTTCATTCAGCTTTCTTTGCTTTGAAACCAGGAACTACACTATTCAGGTCTTCAGGTATAAGCGTTGTGTCAATTTTGAGAGAATCTAGCTTTGCACCGTTAAAGTCACTGACAATTATTTTTTTGAGTTCAGTGGAAATAATCTCACAGCTGATGTACTGCTACAGATGAAGTCTCCAACCTCCATTGCTAATCTAAATGATCATTAAAGTATTTTTATTCTGTTAAAGTAAAAAAAATTAAATTATGTCAGTTTAGAGAAAGGAAATATATGTTGTATTGCATATTGACAAAGCAGTTGATGCAAAAAACTCTTTAAAGAGAGAATAAAAAAGAAATTCCGTAATAATTTCTAAAGAAAATTGATTCAACCTTTTGCTCAGTACTAAAAGAAACTTTTTATATCTTGGAAAAGTTATTTCACTTTTTTTCTTGTTTGACATTGTGAGTTTTGACATTATCCATAAATGAAAAACAAAACCNCTGCTCAGTACTAAAAGAAACTTTTTATGTCTTGGAAAAGTTATTTCATTTTTTTTCTTGTTTGACATTATCCATAAATGAAAAACAAAACCCACATAAAGTAATTGGACTGTTCAAGATATCTATGAGCTATACAGACCACCAAATGCTGACAAATTATTAAAAAAAAAAATCCATTTCATTTTTAATTTACTATGTCATCTCAGCTCCTAAAATATTTCTTCATAAATTGAGTCTTGATTACATTTGGGAAAAAATAACAAGATCATGTCATCTCTGGTGTGAATGTTGGGATCTGTTGCATATATAGAGATCCTTTTAATCAGTTTTCTGCATAGAATATAGAAGATCACCCTTGTTTTTCTGTGGGATTTTTTTTTTTTTTTGGCATCTCTACTTTCTACTTTTTTCTGTGTGCATGTGTGCATGTGTATTGATTCTATCCTGAGTTCTTGTGCATGAGAAAAAAGGTACTAGATACACAGAGCAGAAGGGGAAAAAAAAAGTACAGATCCCTTTCAGTCTGAGGGAGACACATGAGCCTTAAAACTTAACACATAGACTATTCATCTTTCCTCCACTCAGGATCTTACCATAAGACAGATCAGTATTGAAAGCTAACTGAACCACAGGTTGGAGTACAAAGTTATCTTGTTTGTCTTAGCCTTAGCTAAACTTGGCTTCTTTGCTAGTACTGAGGAGTAACAAAGCAACAACACAGAGGAAGAACTTGATTTAGTGATGTTGAAATAATGAATGAGCAATTCATCCAAAGCTTCCTTTTGGTTGGGAGAACAGTCTCAGACCTGTGTGTGAACTACTCTCTGGGCAGCTGGAGAATAGGTCAAGGCAATGTCATTCCCTTCCTGAGTTAGAAAGAGTACTTTCTGTACTTACAAGAGATAAGTTCCTTCCAATGGAAGCAAGAAATGCCATAAACATGAGTCAGCCTTGAGTGTCCAGGTGGTGCCATTACTCAGTTTTTGGACACTGTGCTCCAACATATTCATACGCTCATTCAAACACTTCACAGTTCTGTAAAAGGGAAACATCTTTTCACATCATTCCTTTTGAATTTTTAAAGTAAAGACATTAAAACAGGCACAGCGCTCCTAGTTTCAAAGCCAGAGACTATCCTATTTGGTTTTATTTTCCTCTGCCATTTTTTCAGGTGTTCCTAAACTGTGAGGAAGCAATAGATTAAAACCAATCAAACAAAAAAAAGCTACAGAAGCTTCTTTATTACTGGAAGGCAATAAAACAGATTTCTGTCTCTTCAGTGTCAAAGTTGTCTTTGCAGAAAGTTTCCATCTTGACATCTTAGACACAAGATATCCGAAATGAAATAAAACTTGAATAATCTACCTAGAGCTCAGCTGACATACATAATATCAATTTTTGTCATTGTTAAAAGGAAATCAGAAATAGAAATCAAATTGTGATATTTTTTAATATGGCAAGATAAATTTCTTGACTTCAATATAGTTAGTCCTAGGAATCTGAACTACAGAACACACATACCTTAATTCATTTTCTCTAATATGCAAAGCAATAGAATTGTAATACTTTTTCTAGGTTAATAACTGTAGGGGCTTGATCTTGTATGGATGACAGGTGCCTGCCACTCCATGCTATCACTTCCTTCCCTAGCAGGACCGGGAGGGAAAAAAAATAAACAAACTCAGCAGTCAAGATAAAGACAGTTTAATAAAGCAAAAGCCACAAGTAGAAACAAAAGAAAACGAAAGATTTATTCTCTACTTCTCATCAGCAGGTGATGTCCAGCCACTGCCCAGGAAGCAGGGCTTCAGTACACGAAGTGGTTGTTCTGGAAGACAAACATAATAGGAATGCTTCACCTTCCTCATCCTTTCTCTTAGCTTTTATTGCAGACATCATACGGCATGGAATATCCCATTGGTTAATTTGGTTCAGCTGTCCTGGCCATATGCCTTCCTAAGATCTTGCCCATTCTGGTGAAGGGGGAATATTGGAGAGACAGCTTTGATTCTGTGTGAGCACTGCTCAGCATTAACCAAAACACCTTTCCAGCTACCAATGACAAACATAGTACTATGAGGGCTGCTATGGTGAAAATTAACTCCATTTCAGCCAGAATAAATACAATAACAAATAGAGTACTGCATCAGTATCTTTATCTCCATAGCAGACAATCCCTTGCCTAACTGAAAATGGGAAAACAGTTTCTTCGTGGTCACTAGATGCAGTTAAATCTCAATGAAAAGTCTGAAATTTCTGTGTCAAACTCTGGATGGGCTATTAAATCTACTGGATGTTAGTGACACAAATTCCTTCTCAATTATTCACATAACCCTCTTATAACAGTTTTCCAGTTGTTGCTATGATGAGTAAATATTTTCTAATTGTTGCTATACAGTGGACTCTTGTACATCACATGTATTTATTACGGCAAACCTAAAGAAAAAATACTCATAATTTTCTGACAGATGGTGGTAGTCCTCACAGTTTTATTGGCTATCCCTAACACTGTCACTTCTAAAGTCTTTTAACTCTGAGAAAAGGTGATGGTTCACTGTGTGATTTCTTTGCTATATTACTAAAAATGCTGAAGAGTCCCCATTCTGGTAAAGCATCCAGTTACTCTCCAATACATATGCTTTAACTCCAGCTCTGTTGTCTGCTGTGTATTATCTGTCTTGAAAAAGTACTTCCCAGTCTCTGAAGAAAGAGTTCAGACAATGATTCATCTTGAAAAACTTTGAAAAAAGTTTCATAACCATACAGCTACAGGAAATTTGCTGATTAACCTTGATCTAAACCATTACTTATTTCAGTATTGGAAGGAAAGACCTCGCAGATTGTCTCATGATTTATTGCTGAAAACTGAAAAACAAATGAAGGAATGTTTCCATCTCTGTTTTGGGCTTTAGAGATCTAGATGAGACTCTCTAAGCCTAGAAAATAATCAGGTTGCTTAAGGATTCAGAACAAATTTTCTAAATGGAAAATTTCAGATGATATTTATATCCGGCTGTAAAAAGCATGCAAAAGCATGCATCATTAAATGTACTTAAAACCATAAAAGTAGATTTCTGGGTTGGCATGAATTCAGGATAGAGAGGAGTAAATTCATTAAGGGAAAAAACATAGTTTTTCTGAAGGGAAGAAATATCTGGAATTAAATTTTTACATGCACTTATTGCTATTTTACTTGAGAACTTGTTTAGTGTTTACTGTTTTGTGTATTTTATTTTCCTATCCTCTTTGGGCAACAGCCTTCTTGTATTCTAACCCCACACAGTAAATAAAAGAAGACGGTTTAGATCCTTGACTTGGAAACATTCAGATCTCTTGCAATGTAAATAAACTGTTACTAATTATAAACTTGACCTCTTACGTTAAGAAGAGTTTCCAGTATGTACAAGGTCCCCCCTTACCTCCCTCCCTGTGAAAATCCAACACCCACAGCAATATGTTTCTAAATCAAACAAGCAGCCCTTTGACGTTCTGGAGATTTTGCATGGTAAAAAGTAATGATTACTAGTTCCCATTTTCTTTAGCTGTATTTCAAAGAGCGCTGAGTTACTTTTTGCTGTGATGTACATTATATCTGCGAGGAAAAGCAGCATAAGAAATGGCTACACCCACATATGGAAAGCTGCTTGTGGTTATGAAAAGTAGTGGGCTGAATATTAATTACATTTTTGTTAACAACTACATTGTGTCACAATGTTAATGTAATATATCTTGTATTGTACCACACTAAGGCTACCCCATAACTACACCTTATATTTGAAATGCCTGGAATGCTGGAGATGGTAAAAAAGGCTTTTATAATATTTTCTTATTCTATAGCTGGAAAGCAAGCCAGAAATCTTGTGTCACAGTTGTTAAGTTGCTGGCAAGAATACTACCAGTGATACCATAAATTCTGCAGATATATTCTAGTACCTCACCACTAAAGATATTAATTATATTTTTCTTATAATACTTTCCTCAAAATCATTAAAAAGTCTGTGGAACAGAAAAGGAAGGAGTGAAGAAAACAGAGCACAGTTTAATGTTTGAAACACAGTGGTTGGATTTCCTTTTTTGATTACCATACACTACAAAATTTTATGTTCTTTTCTTGAGCAGCCATAAGTACTTTGATGTAGTGCAGGGGTTTTTTATATATATAAAAACCGTTATAGTGTTGTTATGCCTTGTTTCACGAGACCTTAATTATCATTTATTGAATAGTTAAGCTTCAATAAATAAGATTTCAGTAATCCAATGGTAATTATTTTGCCTAACACACCTGATTTAATAAAATCTAAATTAAGCAGGGAGACAGTTTAAGCATTTGATTGCTTTCAAACATATCCTGTAGTTATTGTGGATATCTTTTGAGTGCTAAGCAAATTTACCACATGGAATCTGAAGCATATTCATTCATTTCAAGAGTTCATCTTCATTGGTTTGGACTGTCTTCCTTGTGAGGTGGGATATGAACAGAGCTCTGTGAGTTCTTGAGATATAACATGGAATATTAAAGTTAGTCACCAATATCACTCACTTTAAGATTTTTCTCCCTAGAGATGTATATAAGATGAAGTGCCATGTTTAAAAAGTTTTCACCCCAGTGAAAGTGTCCTTTCAGCCCAGATCACATGCCCCTAAGATAACATCTGTGATTTTCTGGGGAGTTTTGAAAGAGGCAGTAGTCATGACTGATATGACAGACTGACACATAACTTCAGTGGCTTCTGGAAAATGTAGTCTGGGGCTCCACACAGCTGCTTTCCACTTTTGGTTCATCCCAACAATGAGACAAGAACCATCAGTGAAAAGAGCATACTGCTTCTCATCCTCTGGCAGCTGATTGTATGGTGGAGCTTCCTCAGCACACGTCACTTGCTCTTCTTCCTCCTCCTTGGCTAGACAAAAACTCTCACCTTCAGGCCAGTTGGTGATCACTTCTAGAGTCCCAGGGTGATTTGGTTTTCCAATTCAGGTGTGCTGTGTGATCAAGGCAATCCACTTGCTCCAGGTGGCATCGGTGGCATGATGCGTGGAGGGAACCTTTCCTTTGAACATCCACCCCTGCACTGGTAGTTGGGGTGCCAAGAGAAGCTATGCTTCTGTGCCAGTCATCTCTGAGGCAGATTGAACCTGCCAGGATCTCTTTCTTCATTGGAGTGTAGTTGGCTTCAAACCCTCTGTACCCTTGGCTCCAGAATCCAAGTGGTCGGTCTCAAGTCTCTCCAGCCACTTTCTGCCAGAGGCTCCACGAAGGTCCTTTCTCCCCAGCTGAGGTGTATAGCACATTCTTCACCTCTGATCCTGTTCTGACTGAGCCAAGGACTACTGCATGGGTAATCTCCTGTTTGATTTGTTCAAAAGCCTGTTGCTGTTCGGGACCCAAATAGAAGTCATTCTTTTTGTGGGTCACCAGGAAAAGATGACTTACAATTTGGCTGTATTCCAGGATGTGTATTTTCCAGAAGCCTGCAGCACCTAGAAAAATTTGAGTGTCCTTTTTGCTGGTCAGTGTGGACATTAATGTTATTTTGTTGACTACCTCAGTCGGGATGAGGTGGCATCCGTCCTGCAATTTCACCCTCAAGAACTGGATACCTCTAACAGGTCCCTTGACCTTACTCTGTTTAATGGCAAAGCTGGCATTCAAGAGAATCTGAATGATCTTTTCTCCTTTCTCAAAGACTTCTGTTATGTCCCCACACACAACGATGTCATCAATTACTGTAGATTCTCTGGAGCCTCACCCTTCTCTAGTGTGCCATGGATAAGTCCATGACAGATGGTGGAACTGTGCTTCCACCCCTGGAGCAGTCGGTTCCACGTTTACTGCATGCCCCTCCAAGTGAAAGCAAACTGTGGTCTGCATTCTGCTGCTAATAGAATGGAGAAGAACACGTTAGCAATGTCAGTAGTGGCATACCACTTTGCTGCCTTGGTCTCCATTTCATACTGAAGTTTCAGCATGTCTGGCACAGTGGAACTCAGTGGTAGAGTAACTTCATTCAAGCCACAATAGTCCACAGTTAATCTCCATTCTCCATTAGAATTACACACAGGCCAGATGGGACTGTTGAAGGGTGAGTGGGATTTGCTGATTACCCATTGGCTTTCCAGCTCATGGATCATCTTGTGGATAGTGATCACACAGTCTCGATTTGTCCTATACTGCCGGCAATGCACTACCAAGGTGGCAACCATTACCTTCTGTCCCTCTACCTGCAAGAGACCTACAACAAAAGGGTTATCTGACAGTCCAGGCAGAGTGTTTAATTGTTTGTTCCTATCTGCCTCCACAACAGCAATTCCAAAAGCCCAGCAATATCCCTTTGGGTCTTTGAAGTACCCATTCTTGACGTAGTCAATGTCCAGGATACGTGGGGCATCTGGGCCAGTCACAATGGGATGTTTATGCCATTGATTTCCAGTCAAGCTTTCTTCAGCTTCCAGCACAGTGAGCTCTTGAGAGCCCCCTGTCACCCCAGAGACGGAAATAGTTTCCAGCCCCACATGTCCTGATGGCATCAGAGTGCATTGCACGCCAGTCTCAACCAAAGTGCCAGGCCATTGGATCCACACAGTCCAATAAATCCTATTATCCCTCTCCTCCCCCTGGCTGGAGACAGGGCCTCTTTAATCCTATTCGTCACATCTGTTCCTGTGTGTGCATGGGTGTATCCAGGAGATGTCTTCTAGTCCGTCAGATGGGTCATAGTCCTGTGTGGCCTGTTTTGGCCCTGACCCACAGGAAACTGGCACAGCACTCACCCTTATCAGTTTTGCTCTGGCATTTATCTTCTCCTTCAGCTCTTGTACCCAGGCTGCTAGGACATGGGTAAGTTTCCTGTGCCAGCGACTCATGCCTTCCCTGTTATCCAATAAGGAGTACCATAAGTTGTTTTGTGGAGATCAGTCTCTTCCTTGAACTGCGGGACGTCTGTTCCTGATCTTGACTCTTCTGGTCTGTATTGGTGCCACGTAAAAGCTGTTCTCTCTTATCTTCTCTTTATTCAGTGGAAGTCTTTGAATTTGTTAGTAAATTCCTCCCTGAAACTCTGGTGTTTTAGGCTAGTTTTTCCACAGATTATACTTGGGTTTGGGATGGAGCATGGACGGTGTCCTCACAGGCCCACAACTTCCTTGTTGTGGCATGCACTGTCTCCTGTCCCTCAGCCCACTGAAACGTAGCTATGAAATGCATATATATCTGTGGTCCAAGTCATGCAAGTTTAATCCATATCCGGGACGTACATCTGATGTTGATGGGACTTCTGAAGTCCGGCCCACTGTTGGAGAAGAGGATGTCTTGGATAGCTAGTTGTCTAAGCTGTTGGATCCCTTGTTCCATGGTCTTCCAAGGGCCTTGCTGCATCTCCAGGTCTTCTCCATTAAGGTATCACACACACTTATTAGGAGGCGCTTCCAGAGGCTGGTAGGTTCTCTTATAGCTATGAACCCCTGGTCAATGCCAGTATCTTGGGACAGGGATCCCAAGTGTCTTGCCTCAGTGCTGTCCAGGATGGTGTTGTTACCAGAGATGTCCCAAATGCAGATCAGCCAGGTCAATATGGGCTCGTCTAGTCATTGGGTGAGGTCTTCCTGCAGGTTGGTCAGCGCATCGAAGGACAGAGACTCAGTGATAATTTCAGGCTCTGATCCCTCCATTGGCTGTGAAGGCCTTGGTTCCCCTTCATCGTCGACCAAGCATACCAACTTGGTTTTATATTTTCTTCTTTGCACTGGGGGTACTGCTACTGGCTGTGACTGCTCTTCTGGTTTGGCTGGGGGCTGGGCAATTGTAACATCCACTGGTTTTTCTCCCCCTCTGTCTGTAAGTGGCACTGTGAGTTAAAACTGTGGTGCGGTAGGTGTAGGTTAGGATCCAACAGAAGGCACTCAACTGCCCCTTTTCACCTGGTGGATAGGTGTTCTTTAATGCACTCTGCTATTTTGCTAGGGGTCAGGAGAAAGCTTCCAAATTATTGGGGCAGAATACTTCCTCAATATTTGGCCTATCTCTTTCCACTCCCCCATCTGGTCTGTACCTGGGGTAGGCTTCCAGGCAATGTCCCCAACCTCTGAGGCAAGTCTTGGGGTAGCTTCCCCAGGAATCTTTGTCCTGCTTTTAACTACCAAGTAGACTGAACAGATTAAACTGGGCAGGGTCATAAGCAGGGCCATAAGTAAGAATATAGCCTCCTTGGTAGTTAGGGGAAACTCAATTCTCACTGATACCATATCACTGACACCAGACAGGGTCGTCGTTGTCGTGGCTAGGCTTCGAGAACAAAGATCCAGGGAGGGCTCCATCCACGCTCCTCATCAGCGCCTTTTACAAGCACGCTAATAAAAAGAGGATAGCGGATAGCACCCTTGAGCCTGTGCAATGGATTTTTTTTCAGGTGAGACACAGCATGCACAGAGCTGGACCCACCCTTTAGTCACCAGTCAGGGTAAGATTGCTGAAAAACACCCAGGAAAGTAGTAGTCTATGTCCTGGCATTTAGAGAATATCGAATACATATTCAAGTAAAATTTCAGTGCCTTAGAGGTTATCATATCACAGATCCATTTCATACCGCATATTATCATAGCAATCCTAGTCCATGTCCCTCCTCTCCAGAAAAAGATTGCCTGAAGTGCATACAGTAGAATTTGCATAACTAATTGCCCCAATGACACAAATGAACCTACTGACATTGTTACTAGAATGATATATATACCACACAAAAATATCTTTAAAAAGGAGCTATTCCTTCCACTTGCCTCTCGTTCTCCATGTTGGGCACCAATTTTGTCTTGGTTTGAGACAATTGTTGGGGGGGGGGGAACCCCAGATGGGAAAACCTTCCACCCCCAAAGAAAATGAAGAAATAGAACAAATCAGACACACCTGAGGCGAAGTGAGAAAAAGAATAACTTTTACAAAGAGAACAGTGAGTAACAGAATCGATAATCTTTCCAAGTTTCTGCTACTGACCCGCAAGACATGGCAGCTGCCTTCCCTCACCCACAAAAAACTTGGCAATATAGTCCAGATGAGATGAAATGCAGATGGAATGAGCTGGGATGAGCTGCGGTGATGGATGGAATCAGGCTGGGGTGATGGATGGAATCAGGTCAAAAAGCCACGGCTGTACCAAGTCCTGTTGCCGAGAAGCTGCCACTGCTTCCATGCAGTAGTGTGGTCCCAAGAGACAAAAAGAACTGCCTCCCTGCCTTGTGTCAAGCCACGTGGTCCAGAGAGAGCACTGCTTTGTTGCTCTGTGCAGCTGCCACTGCTGCCTCCAGGAAACCAAGCAGTCCTAGCACCGGAACATCCTGTCCTTGCATAGCTGGGACCATGCAGCACCTTCCCTGAGCTACTCCACCACGTGGTCCAGCCAGGGAAGGGACAGTTCCCAGTCCAAATGAACAGTGTCCGGGCTTGAATGCAAACTGCCCCCGATGTCTCCCCACAGTTCAGAAACAAAACAGCATAATTTGGGGAGGGGGGAGAGGGGGAGGAAGAAGAAGAAAAATGGGTACCAAACTTCCTTTTTATGTACTCCATAACAGTGTTCTTACCTCATTTATTACAGTCAGCTGTCAAAATAACGGTATTTTGTTAAATCAATAGATTATCTAGTTGAAACTCATAGTCTTAGACAGGTAACTGTATCTATATTCAGTTCAGTTAAGATATTTCCTTACCTTCCTGGTACATCTCTTCTAATGTGTTTTTAAAATGCCTTCTGAGAGAGGTTTCTGAAGTCTAACTTGACCTTCTCTTCAATTTAAGCTTCTATTTCTTATCTCCTCAAACATACACATGACAAACAATTAAGCTCCTTTTCATACTTAAAGACTCTTATCATGTCTCTCTCTGAAATTCTCTGGAATAAAGAAGCTCAGTACATCTAGTCACTGAACTTGGCCATTTTCTTTCCACTACGTTCAGCTAGGTCCTAAGTCATAATTATCACTGTACACATTGCTTACCTTCCTAAAATCCTAAAATAATAGAATATGTTGAAGATAACTACTTGCAAGTGAGTGTACAGTGGCTTTAGGAAACTCATTCATATTTTTGCCTTGACTCTTATATGACAGAATGCCATGCGTCGGTGTACGTTCTGTATTATCACTGACCATTCCCATACCTTGACACTGTGCTCAACAGGTATTGTAACCTTACCAGATAAATAAGTTTGCAGGCTGCAAAGATCAGTCTCTATCATGTAAGTGAATGAAGCAAATCTCGGAAATGATGACCCACAAAACTGCAGTCCCATCAGCTTCTTCAGAGTATGTTCCGGAAATAGCTCATCCTTGCTGTTAAAAGGAAAGAGGGTCTTGAAGCCACCCACGCTCTAAGCCATGGGAAAGGTATATCCACACAACATAGGGCTGATTGAATCGTTTTAGCAAATAATAAAGAAATAATTTCTGTAGTGAGAGTCAAATAAGTTATTGGCTAAATGCCTTTATTATTCCTCCATCTTCAGGTAGTGGCATAATATTAAGCTACTACACTGCTGGTTGCTTTTAAATGACAAACTCTCAGAATAAAATATTTATGAATATATATATATATTTATGCCTTTATTTGATCAGCTTTGAGGGACAGTTCCTGCTTTCCATGTCCAATGCAATTGACATGAACAGGCTAATTCATATACTGGCATAAATCCACTGAGTTTGCAACAGTCTGGGCTTTGGCCCTTTGTTATTATTTAATGCGAAAATAAACATTCACACTTGAATTTGTGAAAGGCAATGATAAGAGGGTTGCGTAGGTCAGTTTCTTATTAATGAAACAGAGATACTTTCAACTCTGAGCTTCTCAGATGAATCTGAAGCAGGTCAGAAGCAACCGAAAGTCATTACCATCTGACAGCTGGGTGGTGACCTGTGTAAAACGAGTTGGTGCTCTCAGCCCAGTACATAAAACATCAGCATAATTGGTGTTAATTTGCACCCCTGTTGACAGTCTTATCACAGAGGCCAAAGATTGAATGGGCATGAAAATTAAACTATCCTGTCAGCCATAAAGGTCCTTTCAGGTCAGGATTGAAGTGCATTAACAGGATACTATAGAGGAATTTCCACTGTCAGTGCTGGGGCTGTGGCTGTTCAGTGAATAAGCCAAAGACATGGTGACTAACTTCAGTAATATGATGCATTTCCCAGACATTGCAAACACTGAGGGGTTTTATTCTTAGTTAGTTAGTTATTTCAGAGAGAGTAAAAGCGAGAGAAAAGACAATGGTGGCAAGAACCAAGGATGTCAACAGCTGACGTAAGATGCAAATTATTGTATCAGTGAGAATCACTGATGTATTTTGCAACTGAGAAGCCATAAATGGTACTTTGTACATATGTGTTGATGGCAAAAGTATTGACCATGCGGATAATTTGCCTTAAGTATTTTATGGTCCGGTATTAACTTCTAGTATAACTTTTATCTTTTTTGATCGCCAATCAGGTAGTGGAACAACTTACAGTCTTCTTCAATCTAATACAATCAATATTTAACATTAGGCATGCCTGTTCCTTTCATTCCTGGTTGCACATGAGAATAGAGTTTGCAATTAAATTGGAAAGGCATGAAGATATTGAAAAGATGAATGCCTTCACATTGCCAACTGGCAGAAAAGCTGGCTATGGAGGTTTCAGAAAATTCTGCAGCTATATGGCTCTGTACTAGGGAAGATGAGACTCAAAAGCAGGGAGTGGATAAGTAACACCTCAAATTATATTTGTGTGGAGTAGGTTCACCACTTTTCAAGTCTAGCAGATATCCACAAGAAATAGAATAAATCCTCTGAAGATTTAATCAGAGGTTTGTATTTGCTTTGGTTTGAAAGGAAGGCAATCCTGAGTGAACTTCAGAGTTAAGTAATGCGGATGTGGCTTTCATGTGCAAATTTCTTTTGACTCAGTGAAACAACAACTCCCAGAGTCTGGACTGATGTCCACACAACCAGGCCAGCATGTGAATGCAAATGACTTCATTATAGGCCAAGTCTCTGTGCACCAATGAGCTGTACAGGACACTTGCAGTGATAGCAGCTTTGTGTGCAGCTTTCTTGCTGTTTCTCTTTCCTGACTGAAAATAAGTGGCATCTTATCTGTTGCTAAGTGGTAGGAAAGGGGCCCAGTGTGGCAGGGGAAGCAAAACTTCTTTTTTGGTTAGTGTATTCCTTATACTCTGACAACTGATAACTTCTATATTACCTTTTTCTTCCATCATCTTGAATTTCATAAGTCACCTCAAAATGAGTGAATTTTGTTCAGCCTGCTGTACTGCTGAACTCATTGAATGCACATAGCAAACAATATATTCATCAACAACAGTAATAAAAAAGAACAGTTATTTTCAGTTAAGTATTGCACAATATTTTATAGGAAATAGTCAAGGAAAATATAAAGAGCAAAGACCACTCTTTATGTATACTATTACCCTTCTAGTTCAAAGATCAGTAACTCTGTACTGTGAAGAGAATTCCAGATAAGCACTCCACGCTTTTGTTTGGCTTGAGAGACAGGCTAACAAGTCTTTTTAATTATGCCACACAAGAAGAGCACTTTAACAGATTGGCTTAAGAGTGTACCTGCAGAGCTGCTTAGCTGTTCCTGTAGCTAAAGATCTTTTTAGGTGAGAAATGTGAATTTGTATCATACCACTGAGTAATTGAATTCGAATTACTCAAAGAGTATATGTGGGCTGTCATCCCCAAAAGAAAGTTTTATCCCCTACTAGGGAGATTTTAGGCAGTTTGCACAACTAGTGTCTTGTGCGCAGCAGGTACATTGACAGAGTATCATAAAACTAGAATCAAGATCAAGTCTACATCCCATTTGCATGGGTGAAATATTCAAATCCGTGCCTGACTGCTTTCTCCTCTGAACTACAAAATCTGCAGGATGTTCAAGGAGCAGTGCAGTGAAACACAGACAAGCAACTAATGGGCCTTTCCAATTTTCAGATGGAAGGCATTTTCCCATGGTGCAGATATTTAGACAGCACTAAAAAAGGTCCTTATATGAGAATTTGTTTCCAAGTCCTGAAGATTATTCCATTTCTGGTTACTGATAATCAAGAAACTCTCTGTCAGACACATAGCTTTACCTTTGTACCAAACACAGAATTTCAGCTCTGCATTTTGCTGTAGGTGTTTGACTTCTTTTTTAAATCTGCCCTTTTGAGCATACACATACCTAGCTTCTATGTGTTTAAGCACAGAAGGAACACAGCAGATAGGTTGTTTGGCTAAAATACTGTTCCTTAAGAGTCTAAAATTGAAAAGAAAATCCATCAACATTTCTTTCTTATGGTCATAGTCATGTTTGCTCTGAGAAAAGAGCTACACCTGAAAGAAGAAATTAAACAACAAAGTAAAAGGAAGATCCCTAAGCATGTTTAAAAAAAAAAAAAAATCAGCTTTTCCATCCTACACAATTAGACATTTAACATCAATAACTGCAATGCACAGGCGGATGTAGATGTTTGAGGGCCATTAGGCACTGAGCATTTCCTCAAATGAATCACAATTACACGATCACCGGTCCAAAGTCATTTTGTGCTGATCCATCATGAAGATTTATTAGTCCTTAACATTTCTCATTGTTTACTGGAGACAGGAGTGCTTGGTGCTTGAAGGTGATCTGACACTCCTCTGGTTCCTAGTATCATATATTCCTTTCCATACGAAAATCACATACAGACACCTAGTACTAAACACAAGTATCAACTATTACCCAAACTTCTAGTATTAAACATTAGCCCCTGGAAATACCTCTAGGGATTACAGGCCTCTGGCTACCTTCCCACATCTCATGATAAGCACACAGCTATTTTATATTCCATTACCCTGATGTCCCTATGCTTGAGCATATGCTGTTGTCTGTCTTGGGCATATATCCAAATAGAGTGCCTGCAAGCTGTATTCTCCTATAATCCTTTGTGTGTTCTGAGAAATCGTATGATCCCATTGGTTTTTCAGATACCATGGTTTTAAGCTGTCAAAATTGACCTCATGTCATGTTTCTCTTTGGCTTTTTTCTGTAAAGGCTGTCCTAGATCTTCGGGTTCAAATATGATTGAGTGCAGCAGTATGCTTCTGTCACAAAAGGAACAGATTTTCTCAGATCAGACACAGTATTATATAGTCCCTACATATTTCTACGTTGTGCAAATTAAATTTTAAAATATACTGTTCCATTCCTCCTAAAAGCTGAGCTCAAATTTTTCGAGCTGGAAACTCAAGAGGGTTCAGATATATGCAATAAAACTGTCTGTCACTTCAGACCTCCTGGCAAATATTTTCTTCAGCTATGCTATGCTCAGTGTATCAACTTGTACTTTCAGGCACAGCTCAGAAGAATAATTAACACATAAACCACAGCAGTCCAGGAATAGAGGTCCCTACTCTGAGTCTTTTGTCACCCACATCCACAACAAATTACACCACCACTCCACACCAGTTGGGTTAACAGTGACTAACTCAAAGCAAGAACAGAATCATAGAATGTCTTGAGTTGGATGTGCTTCTACCTCTGCTCCTTACCTGACTGCACCAGGAGTAAGACCAGTCTTGGGTCAGGCACCCACAGTTCCACAAGTAAGAAGCAGGTATCAAAATCCAGTTCTATGTTATTACCAAAAGATGTCCAATATTTCTTATGGTTTCAATGGTTTGTAACTTTACTAATTGCATACTGTTTGGAAAAATACCTGATTCTGTCTAACCCTGAGTTCTTGAGAGGGTCTTCTCCAACAAGAACAGAACAAAAAAATAAAAGCCTGGAATACACCATGTCATATTTTAAATCTAAGCATTTTCCTTAGCATAGTGAAAATTCAGAATGTGAAAGAACAGTAAAGTTATTGTCAAACTACAGGGAATCCAAGGTATCCTGAACAAAGATGGTAATATTTTCCTATAAGTAGTAAATACAGACAGGTCAAGAACTGTTTTACACCACATATTCAGCTCATCACATTTACTCATGGATGCTAGATGTGGGACCTCCTCTCTGCCGCTTAGATGTAGCTTTATTATCAGAAACAAGGATTTGCATTTGGCACAGAACATGTGTCTATGTTTAATGTTGTATAACTTAATAGTACTTCTGTTTTGTGCTTTTGTTTTTAAAAAAGAAGCCCAGTTCATTTCCATTTCTTTTCATTTCAGGGACCAACATGTTACCACTACTTGACAAAATTTCAGAAGTGTGTGGCAGCAAATACCACATTGCCATTGAGATCATGGCAAATTGTTTTCTAGCTTGAATGCTAGAAAGGAAAGGAATGGGGAAAGGAATGTGTATTTGTGGAGTCCCTACTATAAAAAATCCTTTCCAAACTCTGGTCTTTACTCACAAAGCTCCAGGAATGAAGTAGTCGAAATTGCTCTGTTTTAGCTCTATAGAACCAAGCGTTTCATCCTTCTTCAGTGTCACTTTTAAACTCTGTAAACATCTTTCTGTTTTCTTTTGGGTTAAATTCTAAAATATAATACTTTGCTAGATTTTTTGGTATAAAGTGCTAAGAAAAATTTATTAAGCAGATAAGAAAGGATTTCTTCAGGGGATAGTAATACTTGAATGACAAAATTAGAGTGCAGGGTTGGTTTTTTTTGTTTGTGTTTTTGTTTTTGCTTTTAAACAAAGCAAATCTTGTCCATTGGCTTCCTGCTGTCAGGCAGAATGTATCAATTGCTGCCAGGAATTTAAAGCCCAAAACATTTTCCGATGAAAATTATTAATTTTTATCTCAACTATGAACATTCAGAAATGCCATTATGTGACCTCCAGGGAACTCTATGTTAGAATCCCATGCTTCAGTCTTTTTTACAGGCTGGATTTCATGGCAAGTCACAAAGACCTCCAAAGACGTTTATTGAATCTAAATGGAGCACACACGATGCATTGTGTCTTCTCCAACTAGCCACCTGCAGCCACAGAATGGTGTGGTCACACAAGTAAACCAAATTATTTCAGATGAGACATTAGACTGTTAATATAATACTACACTTTCTATTTGGGAGTGCTCAGTTCTCTCCATAAAAACCAAAACCAAACAGAAAGCATACCATCAAAACAACATAGATGATACTAAGAAAAAAATTATGCTGAGTGAAAAGACAATTTTCAGTGTAGGAATTTCCTTTAGAATAAAAGATTTCCCACCAGAAAATACATAAGTCTTTCCGCATCATTTTCCATGTAAAATGAAGGATTATATTCACAGGCTTTTCTTCATTTATAGATCCATAATAATAAGCTAAGAAAAAAAAAAAAAAGTAAATATTTTCCTCTTACAGTAGTCCAGTTGACTAAGTGACTAACTACAGAACTACCAGCATTTGGGAATATGAGGACCAAAAAACCTTAGAAGGATTCTCTGAACATTTGGTACTAATTTGAGGGTTAATTTTTTTACCTTTCTACAAATATTTCCATAAGTCAATAGTTCTCTGAAACAGTCAAAATATGCGTACTTACCAGATTCATATAATCTGTCTTTCAGATAGATAGAAAATATTCTATCTTAGAAAATCAATATTTCCTCCAGAAGGTTTTTACATCAAAATAAGAAAATACCTTCTCCTTGCAGAAGGGGACAATGGCAGCTTTCCTGATCCTTTGCATTATTACTATGCAGGCAGAGCTTCCAACTCACCTTACTTTGACTATGTCAAAGGATTTTGGCGCATGTAAATCTTCTGGCTGCAGGGACAAAGAGCCTTCCAGGCAGACTACTGACAGGCCAAAAAATCTGGGTGAACATTCATTAAATAGAGTTTTTTCAGAAAATTCCTTTATTAGGTGAAAAAAAATCCCCAGTATATATTTTTGCCACTTGTTCTGTTTACTGTAGGAGAAACAATGAAAGCCTGAATTTATGTACTTTTTGCAGCTCCACTTTCAGTTCTAACAAGTATACAAATATATCTGTAAGATTACATTTATATACACCAAATACATATAAATAAATGTGTTTGTAGAAACGTGTTTAAACACATGTATTTGTATAAAGGTGTATATATATCATAACAGTAACTTAGCTTACAAATATGCTTTTGACTTCCTAATAAACTCAGTTTACAGTATGTTTAGAAAGGAATACAGCTTTAATCACATTTTAATTCTCTATTAGATTTGAAATCTGTCTCCTCACGTATTTCCACCTCACATACCTTTTTAGTATTTTAATAACTACAATCAATAAAAAACATGGTACTGTATTTTAAAGAAAATAAATAGGTGCATTTATACATATAAATATATGGAGCCAGGCTCTTCTCAATGTCATCCAATGTTAGGACAAGAGGGAATGGGAGCAAGCTGGACCACAGGAGGTTTAGTATTAACACGAGGAGGAACTTCTTTACAGTAAAGGTGACGGAGCACTGGAACAGGCTGCCCAGGAGGGCTGTGGAGTCTCCTT
This sequence comes from Bucco capensis, assembly GCA_013396975.1. NCBI lineage: Eukaryota > Metazoa > Chordata > Aves > Piciformes > Bucconidae > Bucco > Bucco capensis. The sequence goes on from VWZO01010270.1 coordinate 66,362, forward strand.
CTCTGGAGACATTCAAGAGCCGCCTGGACACATTCCTGTGTGACCTCGTCTCGGTGATCCTGCTCTGGCAGGGGGGTTGGACTAGATGATCTTTCTAGGTCCCTTCCAACCCCTGACATACTGTGATACTGTGATATATATTAGTTACTTTTAAAATGATATAAAAGCATATTTCTGCTACTCAAGCTCCTCTCACCATTAGTTTGCTATCTAGTGGCCTTGAGCTACTGTTAGATTTACATATTTAAAGAAGTAAAAATCTTGGATGGATCTTAAATGTGAAAAATATTTTCATGTTCTGAAACTTTCCTTAAAAGATATGTAAGTAGCAAGAAAACTAGGAACAAGAACTCAAAAACTGGTAGTTTTGTATGCGGTGTGGAGATCTATACACTGCGATGTTATTAATTTGTCATATATTAAATTATAGTTGCTGTTTATAGTAATCTAATTGTTATATTTCTATGAATATAAAATGGTCTGTTACAAGCAAGTTTTATTTGCAATGGTAACAGTATAAAAATAATGTTTTTTTTCTAATTTCTCCTTTTGATGTTTGTAAATTGTTTACAGACAGCTAACAGATTCATGTATTCATTCTTTGTAGAACCCAGGACAAGGCTGAATTTTAACAGAATTAACCTCTCCATATGTGCACACCCAATATCTTTTGTTCTTTAAAGCCTTACAGAATACATCTATACCCTGGTCTTTAAAAGTGTGGTACAATTTGGTATAGCTAAGCAGCATCACAATCCATTGATCTTAATTCTTTTAGCCATGACATAAATTGAGTCCTTTTGTAGCAACCTGCTTCCCATCCCACTCCCCTAAATTTTTAAGCATTTTACACAATGTAGAGAAGCAATTGTCTTGGAACTGGTTTGAAATACATAGTAACTCTAACAAATGCAAAGGCAAAGTATGTTCATGACCATTTCCTACAAATTTATTTCAGAAGAAAGCAGCACATGCAATAATGTTTTCAAAGTAGCTGTGATGTGAGAGTACAAATGGTTTTCAATAACAATCTATTAAAAGGCAGTTATTAGTTTTCAGAAGCCAATTACATCTATTTTGCTTTTTTTTATCAGAACATGTATTGTAGCTAAAAAAAAAGGAAATTATCAGTCCTAATCATTTTCTAAATAGCTCATAGTTTGAAAACTTGCTACAATAATTGATGCATTCAAATACAAGAATGTGAAAATGAGAAGCAGAGCCAAATTTGTAGCACACAGGCCCATTTAATACTCATAAATCTTACTTGAAAAATTCCCCTTGACTTCATAAAGATATGTTCTTCTGTTAACCAGATTGGTTTTATTGTTTGTACTAAGATGTCTGACTAAATTCAAGATTTGTTAAATTTGGAGCTTATGTTTTCTGATCAAGAGTCAATCAATGCAGGATATATTGTGCTGCACTTCAGATATCCATTGGCTAGTACTGCAAATTTTCTCTACCTTTCTGACAGCAGAATTGCCTAAGAAACTTGAAAATTGAAAGTCTATGTATTCTACTGCAGAAATTGTGTATAACTTAGCATTTTCTCTGAGATTAATAGCAGTAGATGAGCTTGTATATATTACTTCACAAACTACTCTGAAGGCTTTTGAAAACCTCTTCAAGAACCATATCTACTCAATTAGTATTTCAGAATCACTTAACCCATGAATGAAATGTCACCTCTGCAATGAGATGGAGTAGTGGTTTAGCTGAACACAGCAATATTTTTATAACAGTTCTTGTATTTACAGTGACTTTCTAGAAATGGGTGAAACTTCATCTCATGGACTAAGTGCTCATAGGTAACAATGCTGAGTTCAGCATCAACCAGAGCAGGAAATAGAATCATGGAATCATAGAACCATAGAATCGTTTGGGTTGGGAGGAACCTCTGGAGGTCATCTAGTCCAACCCCCCTGCAGTGGGCAGGGACATCCCCATCTAGATCAGGTTGCCCAGAGCCCTGGCGAGCCTCACCTTGAATGCCTCCAGGGATGGGGCAGCAACCACCTCCCTGGGCAACCTGCTCCAGTGTTCCACCACCCTCACAGTGAGGAACTTTTTCCCAATATCAAGCCTAAATCTACTATTGTTTAATTTAAAACGATTGCCCCTTTTCCTTTCACTACAGGCCTTTGTAAACAGGCCCTCTCCAGCCTTCTTGTAAGTTCCCTTTAGGTACTAGAAAGTCACTAGTGGGTCCCCCCGAAGCCTTCTCTTCTCCAGGCTGAACAATTCCAACTCCCTCAGCCTGTCTTCGTAGTAGAGGTGTTCCAGCCCCCTGATCATTCTCGTGGCCCTCCTCTGGACACACTACATCAGGTCCATGTCCTTTCTGTATAGAGGGCTCCAGAACTGGACACAGTATTCCAGATGAGGTTTCACTAGAGCAGAGTAAAGTGGCAGAATCACCTCTCTCGATCTGCTGGCCACGCTTCTTTTGATGCAGCCCAGGAGGC